>JALHKN010141253.1:0-12182 GCA_039513755.1 Hyalella sp. 3TK10
TGTGCAATGAAACACTTAGATCATGTGCAATCAAACACTTAGATCATATGCAATGAAACACTTAGATCATGTACAATGAAACACTTAGATCATGTGCAATGAAACACTTAGATCGCATGCAATGAAACACTTAGAGCATGTGCAATGAAACACTTAGATCATGTGCAATGAAACACTTAGATCATGTGCAATGAAGCACTTAGATCATGTGCAATGAAACATTTAGACATGTGCAATGAAACACTTAGATCATGTGCCATGAAACACTTAGATCATGAGCAATGAAACACTTAGATCATATGCAATGAAACACTTAGATCATGTACAATGAAGCACTTAGATCATGTGCAATGAAACACTTAGATCATGTGCAATGAAACACTTAGACCACGTGCAATGAAACACTTAGATCATGTGCAATGAGTGTTTGGTCTGCAAGCGTACTGCATAACTATTCAAAAACAGAACAAAAAGATGTGCTATGGTATGGGGCATTCAATTGATTATATTCAACTCAAATATTCCAATGTGATGTTTAGTACAGAAAGTCAGAAAAATGGCATGTTCAAAATATGAAAATGTCTGATATAGACCTGTTCTCAAAAAATATCGACACAGTGGCAAAACCAAAGCCATATTCGTTGTCAGCTTGTCAAAATTATATAGTAAATTAGCATTGCAAACTCCACAAAAACCAAAATATGTTGCACAGTGTAGTCATTAAAAACAAACGTATATAACATTCCAAATGTAATCCCAATACAAATACTTCACAACATCAAAGGGATTAGCAGAATTGTTGGTAAATGCCTGATGTGTTTGAACAATAGTTTATGCCGTCTTCTGGGTGCATTCAATAGAATATTGCAAACGGCTTAATACAAATCCTCGAAAACAGGTTAGGAGCAAACTCATTCCTATGAAACAAATCTGCTCAAGAAATAATTTGTTCATGAGAAGAAAACATCTCGAAATAATTCTGCCCTCGGCTAAAAAATACTCGTTTTGCCCTGAATTATCTATTTTGCAGGCATCCAAACTTGTTCTATTTCTCCTTTGATTATGAATGAATCGGAATTTTCTTTCTTCATCAAATGACGAAGTATTTAACGTTTCATTAAATTTGGGTCCATATTTTAATTGGAGCTTCCCTTCATAATGACTCCGGGACTTATTATTACATCTCAGAAAGTTGCTTCTATACTCAGGTCATCGGCTTTGGTGTGGATTACTATCAAAGCTGATCACCTACGCCCACATGCAGGAACATGCATTAAGTGAGTCAGATCCCAGGGTAAATTCAATGAATCGAGTAAGCATTGATACTTTTCTCCGTAATTGTATATCATAACAAATAAGATTCTCATAACAAGAGTTCTAAGCATTTCCCTATTGTAATTTCTTTGATCTGCAGTGTATTTAAGAGCAGAACGTATCTCAGGGGAAATTAGAACCCACTATTGAGTTATTTGAATAGGAAAACAATGTATGCGTTTAATTAACGAGTATGATTAGAGCTGGTTCCATCACATGCATTGAAGAGTGCAAGGATCTTCTGCAATGCAGTTGGCGAACACAAACTCCTTCTAACACATGATGTTAAACTCAAATAACGTACCATAGCATATAACTAAAATAACGTACCATAGCATACAACTCGGATAACGTACCATCGCATATAACTCGAATAACGTACCCTAGCATATAAATCGAATAACGTACCATAGCATATAACTCAAATAACGTACCAAAGCATATAACTCAAATAACGTACCATAGCATATAAAACTGAAATAACGTACCACAGCATATTACTCGAATAACGTACCATAGCATTTAACTAGAATAACCTACCATAACATATAACTCGATTAACGTACTATCGCCTGAAACTCGAATAACGTACCAAAGAATATAACGCGAATAACGTACCATAGCATATAACTCGAATAACGCACCATAGCATATAACTCGAGTAAGGTACCATAGCATATAACTCGAATAACTTACCATAGCATATAACCCGAATAACGTACAATAGCATAAAACTCGAATAAGGTACCATAGCATATAACTCGAATAAGTTATCATAGCATATAACTCAAATAACGTACCGTAGCATATAACTCGAATAACGTAAAATAGCATAAAACTCGAATAAAGTACCGTAGCATATAACTCGAATAACGTACCGTAGCATGTAACTTGAATAACGTACATTAGCATATAACTCGAATATTGTACCATAGAAGATTACTCGAATAACGTACCATAGCATATAACTCGAATAACTTATCCTAGCATATAACTCGAATAATGTACAATAGCATAAAACTCGAATAACGTGCCATAGCATATAACTCGAATAACGTACCATAGCATATAACTCGAATAACTTACCATAGCATATAACTCGAATAACGTACCATAGCATATAACTCAAATAACGTACCGTAGCATATAACTCGAATAACGTAAAATATCATAAAACTCGATAACGTACCATAGCATATAACTCGAATAACGTACCATAGCATATAACTCGAATAACTTACCATAGCATATACCTCGAATAATGTACAATAGCATATAACTCGAATAACTTACCATAGCATATAACTCGAATAACGTACCATAGCATATAACTCGAATAACGTATAATAGCATATAACTCGAATAACGTACAATAGCATATAACTCGAATAACGTACCATAGCATATAACTCGAATAACGTTTAATATCATATAACTCGAATAATTTACCATAGCATATAACTCGAATAACTTACCAAAGCATATAACTCGAATAACGTAACATAGCATATAACTCGAATAACGTACCATAGCATATAACTCGAATAACGTATAATAGCATATAACTCGAATAACGTTCAATAGCATATAACTCGAATAACGTACCATAGCATAAAACTCGAATAACGTATAATAGCATATAACTCGAATAACTTACCATAGCATATAACTCGAATAACTTACCATAGCATATAACTCGAATAACGTAGCATAGCATATAACTCGAATAACGTACCATAGCATATAACTCGAATAACGTACCATAGCATATAACTCGAATAACGTACAATAGCATATAACTCGAATAACGCACCATAGCATATAACTCGAATAACGTACAATAGCATAAACTCCAATAACCGATTGAATCGGACCGGATTGAATTATATAGGACATAATTCAACAGTATATAATTCTACTGTACCTATTTCAACATGACATAATCCAAGAGGACATAATTAAATAGGACATAATTCAACACGACATAATTCAATGCGACATAATTTAACAG
Source organism: Hyalella sp. 3TK10 (assembly GCA_039513755.1). Lineage (NCBI taxonomy): Eukaryota > Metazoa > Arthropoda > Malacostraca > Amphipoda > Hyalellidae > Hyalella > Hyalella sp. 3TK10. The sequence goes on from JALHKN010141253.1 coordinate 3,326, forward strand.
GACATAATTCAACAGGACCTAATTCAATCCGACATAATTCAATGCGATATAATTCAACAGGACATAATTCGACACGACATAATTCAATACGACATAATTTAACACGACATAATTCAACAGGACATAATTCAAAAAGTCATAATTCAACAGGACATAATTCAACATGTCATAATTCAACAGGACATAATTCGCCACGACATAATACAATACGACATAATTTAACACGACATAATTCAACAGGACATAATTCAACAAGTCTTAATTCAACAGGACATAATTCATCAGGACATAATTCAACAGGATATAATTCAACAGGTCATAATCCAACAGGAAATAATCCAACACACCATAATTCAACAGGACATAATCGGGCCGGATTTAATTATATGGGACACAATTCAACAGGATATAATTAAACAGGACCTATTCCAACAGGATATGATTTAACAGGACCTATTCCATCAGGACATAATCCAATAGGACATAATTAAACAGAACACATTTCATCAGGACATCATTCTTCATGATATAATCCAAGAGGACATAATTTAACATGACGTCATTCAATAGGACATAATTTAACATGACGTCATTCACTTGGACATTATTACACAGGACACATTCCAACAGGACATCATCAAACGGGATTCAATTGAAAAGGGCATAATTCAACAGGGCATAATTCACCAGGACATAATTTATCTGGACTTAATTCAAAATGCGGACACACTTCATAAGGACATAGTCTGACAAGACATGATACAGTAGGACATAGTCGGAAAGACATGATACAACAGGACATAGTTCAACAGGATATGGTTCAACAGGACATAATTAACTTCAGTCGACCGGCAATAATATAACAGGACATAATTCATCAAGACATAATTGAAAAAGGACATTGTTCAACAGGATAGGATTCAGCGAAACTTAATTCAACAGGACGTAATATAGTTGAACATAATTCATCAATAAATAATTCATCTCAGAACATATTTCCCACAACAAACAATAATGTTTTCTCATAGTAATGTACATTTTAATTAAATATTTGCATTAAATAATAGCAATTGTACGTTTTATCCCCTATCACATCATGTAAAAATGTCTGAAGCTTCTTTCTAAACAATCTTATGTTCATCATTGACGTGCACAAAATTTCTAGATTTCTTTGCCAAGATTGACAACAAAATTTCCCTGAGAGGCAACTTGTATTCACCAAGATGACCAATATGTCCCAATTTCGAATCATAAATTGTAAGAATTTATTTCCAAAAACAAAATTATGAACAATTTCTATGAAGCGACATAGATAAGTGAATTGATCAACAATAGTTCAACTAAGCAGCCAAAAACCACGATCTAAAATTTAAAAGATTCCATCAAAGGTATTTATTGATGTCATTTCACGCTGTAACTTCTAAATAGCTTAATTATGGATACAAACAAAGCGGAGGTCACTGAGATTGTGACTTAGATTATCCTTTATTACATTTTGTTAAGATTGAAGCAGTTTTGTCTCTCAAGCAGATTAGAGGCAGGCCCTTTTGTCTAATTCTTGTTAATTGAGTATACCCTTTTCACGGGAGGTTCTTGAGTTAAAATTGTCATCAAGAGTTTTATTTTCCATCAGTCAATTGAAACAGTTATTCATGAACGAAAAATGAAGTGTGATAAAAGTGTTCTTAAAATCTTAAGTAGTCTCAACGAGGACTTCGCACGCTGCTGACAGGGTTAAGACAAATCAATACATGACAACCTCTAAAATCTCAGCCGAGTGTTCCAGTATTTCCACAGTATATCGAGGTTTTTAGGCATGAATTTTTGAGTGCAAGTTTGAAGTTGACTAATCCAAGGTTGATGTTATCTGCGCACAATTGAAAACTATTTGTTAAGTAATGCCACGGACCACATAACTCATTACTCTTAATCTAAAAAATTATTTCGAATTATTTTTACATTTCCTAAGCTGTGCTTCCATTTAGGACTTATCAACAATTTGTGAAAGCAAGTATAAATTCTTGATAACATTTCTGAAGTATTTGAGTACCTCAGCACCTTCATGATTGTTCATAAAATGTTAGTGTCCGCCCCACGGCCAAATATTGTGTATCCTTGCTTTGCTTGAATGTTTAGTCGTGTTTGGTCGCGTAGTTTCATTGTTGTCAGTTCTTCGAAATCCTCGTCACGTATTCGTCGGAGGCACATAATCGATTTTTCATTCCTCTCGCCGAAAATTATCATAAAAGCAAAACTGTTAAAATACAATTAATCGATACCTATAAATGAATTTACTTCCTTTTGGGACTGCTGTAACATTCCTGATCGAGAAATAAATGGTTGTGTTAGTTTGCAGCTGCAGATGATCTCACAAATAAGTAAATAAATCTGTAATTTTGTAGAATGTTTCGACATTTTCAATATTAGACAGCTGAGCTTAAAGTATACCGGTATGCTACTAGTTGATATACCCTATTTTTAGGATTTATTACGCATGGACAGATAAATGTTTCAAAATAATGCTGGTAAATGGAGAGCTTCCTTCACCCGCGAACATTTACGTTTTGTCCAAACATTTAATGATTTTTATCCGAGATTTAAGTAAACTAAGCTTTAAGCTTTAATCGTCTCAACAGCAAATTTATTTCCTCTCCACAACCCTAAACTATCATTGGATGCCACTTGTCGCTGGAAAATAATAACAACACTAAATGATATTTCAAATGAAAGCTGACCGGACCGAACAAATAAACTCTCCTAGTATCATCGTCTCTTCAGTTTGATTCTCATCGTCGTATTCGTGTCGAGTGCGGTCTCTTCGGCGAGTTGGATGAAGATTCATGATTTTTTTTACATATGTGCCTAAGAAAAAGTCGATTACTCTGGAAAACAGACAAATATTCATCCTTCGAGTATAAGGCGCTGATTGACAATTCCGGTTTTAAATGTATACAAAATTACTAAAAGCCCCCCGACAAATAATTTCTTCTATCATTAAATGAATTTGGCGAAGAGATCGTTCAATGGGAAGTTTCATTCACGTAACTTGGGGTAAAATCGAGATGAATAGCTGAGACGTACATGCATGAACTTCATGTTGATATCTTGGGACCACATTCTCATAAATAATCGAGATCTTCCAAATCCACCAGTCAATTAAAAAGTGAATACACACCAAATACAACTGGAACAAAAAGTATTATCTCTTCTATGGACCATCAAGTACTTACAGAAGTACTTACCTCAAAGTACTTCTGACCATGCTTGTTGTTTTCGAAGAATCGACTAAGACCCAGTATTCAGCCAATGATTTTGTAGAAATCTTTATCGATGAATAATTATTCCGATCGTGGACTTGAAACTCATATGTATAAACCTAACATCATCATAACTATTTTGTTCGAGAATCGAATCTCTTTTTTAAAGTGATGCTTGGACGTGAAACATCAGAAGGCTTAGGACCTTGGTAATAATTAGCAGACTCCTTGTTCATGAATTCATTTGTTTTTCAGCCGTTTACTTTAAAGAATTCGTGTTTACTGATGGACATTGGCACGCTGACTACCCACCTTCGTTGAGATTAAACCAAGTTCTGTCGAGATTTTCTCACCCTTAGTTGGGTACGACTGCCTGATATTTAATCTGAAAATACCGAAAAAAGTGATATAAATTTTTCATTTTAGCGAGCGTGCCGAGGCATTATTTTTCGCAAATAAATAGATAAACTTCCCATTTTTTTATAAATAATTAGTTTTACAATTTTATTATTCAACTAATGGGCATACCAACAGTTAAATTCACAGAACAGAAAGGAACTTTGTACGATGAAGGGGTAATCGTATCTTCTTACGATGAAGGGGTAATCATATCTTTTAATCGAAGGAGTAATCGTATCTTTGTACGATGAAGGGGTAATCGTATCTTTGTATGATGAAGGGGTAATCATATCTTTGTACGATGAAGGGGTAATCGAATCTTTGTACGATGAAGGGGTAATCGTATCTTTGCACGATGAAGGGGTAATCGTATCTTTGTACGATGAAGGGATAATCGTATCTTTGTACGATGAAGGGGTAATCGTATCTTTGTACGATGAAGGGGTAATCGTATCTTTGTACGATGAAGGGGTAATCGTATCTTTGTACGATGAAGGGGTAATCGTATCTTTGTATGATGAAGGGGTGTTCTGGGGTTCCCTGTCAGCCAGAACTTGAGACGAGATTCATGCTCTTCACCATAAACATTTTTTCACGATATCATTGAGTTCTACTTGGTTCCTCCTGAGTTGGACCAGACGCTTCAAAATTATGAGTTACATTTCCAATTTATTATTTATCATCCTAATAAGTTATCCAGCCTAAATTTAAGTTGGACAGGCTTTGCAAGTTATAATTCCAGATTGTGATGTCAAAAAAATTAAAACAATTCTAAGAAGATAACGTGACTCCTCTTCCATTATCTGTTCAAACAACAGAGTGTGACGAGTTCCTAAGATTGTGCTCAATATTGCATTGCTTATCCCACGTATAAACCGTATGGCAGAATCTTTTTTAACTCTTTGACTGACACCTGCCATGAACTGTCTCTTTTGGTATTATTAGGTTCAATTTATCAGGAACTGGTGCTGTGAATGGTTCTCCTTTATGATCAAGATTGCCACCAAGACGCACAAACTTGCTACGGGAGTTTACAATCGTTCAAACCAGCGATCGCCGCGAAAAGTCGTACTGGCATCGCAGATTCCTATTATTTACTCTCCATAATGTCAACACAGAGCGAACGTTTAACAGATGAGCTCTATCCGTAACATCGGTATGTGTACGGGTACGGATTACTACGCATGTAGTCAATGTGGTTGCAGAGACATGATCACTCAGAGAGTTTGTTTCCTAACGAAATCAGAAGTGCCCCGATTATCTCATTCGTAGTTAATGTCCTGAGAGTGAGCTAAGGGCATCGGGTCTCCGATAGGTTGTAATAGGGTGTATACGTACAATCTCGTGAAAACACCGAATAACTGGCAGGTATTAATACCGACTTCTTACGTTGCATTGCAGTGCGTGTAGAGAAAAATGTCATAGCGGCTTGAAATTAGAGATGAAAGTGCCTCTTTTGCTTCTCATTGTTTGATACTTTCTTTACAATTAACATACTTCACGGAAGTTAAGTTGAAAATTTGAATAATCACCCTTCTATTTTTTTTACTTGTATTATCCAATTAATCTATCGGCCTTATCCAAAATGTAAGGTATTCGAATCGGACAGAGTTTTTGTCATGAAATGTTTTAATTTTATTTCTAATTGTATAAACTGTGTCAGAAATTTTAAAGTAGAAAATATTTCGAATTTGTTGAGCTTTTACTGCGCGTCTGAGTCTGACATTGCTTTGAGGAATTTATGCGCTTAGTTTGTAACATTTGCTAGCATCGGCGAGGCTTGAATGGTATTGTAGACGCATCGGGTGAGACAAAATTTAGTTCGAGGCATGTGTGTGCATTCGTTGATAAATGGAATTGCATGGGGTTAGGCTATACGCTTCGGTTAAGGCATTAGGGTGAACCTGATGCGACATTTATATGATTTTCCAGTCACACGATTCATGCGTCTTGCCTACGTCGTATCCTGAAATTGAGCCTTTAACCAGTTTATTATTGAACGCAGCGGCCATGGTGCGTAGCGTGAAGTTTACAAACGTGTCAAGGAACATGAGCGCAGACACGTGCTAGTGTGTGTCAAGAATCCTGTGGATCACAGGCTTACAGACCTCGCTTATTTTAGGTCTTCATACGACTCCTCGAGTGGGAGACCATCCTCGAGCTGCGCCACATGAACGTAGTAGGGAAAGGAGCCTTGTTGTTATTGTGCAGCTCATTGACTAACACGATCTTCAGATCACCCATGACCTGCACGAGATAAGCGTTAAACCAATGACCGAGACTGGCCCGATGACAGTTTTTCAATGGAACCTCAATGACCCGATTGGTATTAGATGAGTAAAAGAAATGATACCCGGATTTATTGTTCAAGTAATTGGGAGAGATGAGCTTCAGGTCACTCTAGGTCTAAAATTACCCATTGATGTCATTGCAAAAACGAAAATTCAACAATCAAAATGCAGAGAGACTCATTCAATGAAATCATTTGCTCATTATAATAATCGTTGACAGAGACAAAAGAAAAATTTACTGAACAATGGTTTAAAATTTACGTTCCCACGATGAATCAGGGCCCTGCTTTCTGTTAATAAATTCAATAAAAAACGTCCACAATCAAAATTATATAAGAATGTTGGTATAATGTGCAAATAACCCTGCTCCCACATCTGGGTGGTTATTTGTAAATATTGAGTGATTTTGTTCAGTTTTGTTTCTGCTTTTGTTTGCTGAGTGTATCACATCGTTCACGTTGTACTGTCGCTGCTCATAGCTTGAACTCCTGTGTCTGAAGGGGGACGAAGCTTGTAGACTATAACAAGTGATGCAAGATTATTGTATTCAGATCATTGAGATCCTTAAAACTCCTAATTTCTGTAGAGCAGATCAATAATAATCATTGAAGCACAAAACGGAATCTAATCGATTCGGTATCGACTTCGATTCTGTGAATATGACTGGGAATGTTATTTTTTTCTGAAGAGAATACGTTTTTAGGGCCTCTTTGTGCTCTCCATGGTGGTTATAACTGTAATTTTTGGGGCAATGCTGGCACGTAAGATACTTATGTGCCACAACTTAAATGCAACTACTTGTAACTAATTCACTCAGGATAAATCGTTCAAAAAGATTGACAGAAAGTCATCATCAACAACGTAATATAATTTTTTTCAAGCTATTAGTGGTTCACTGCCGAGCACTGATGCTCTCATGCATTATCTGCAATCGTGCTGCAGGCTTCGACGATGGGTTCTTCTTATTCAGCGCTTAAAAAGTTCATCAATGGTTTTGTACAAAAAAAACTTGTATAGTGTTTTGTATTGCATGAAGACTTGCTATACTGCAGGGTGACGGAATTAGGCAGCAAAAAGTAAAGCAAACTGGAGAAAATACTTGCTTGTATATTCACTGGAGGAAAAGTATCGCTAATATTCACTGACAACGAAAATACTCGCTTCTACCTTCACTCGAAAAAAGAATGCTATTTTGTTTATTCCCGGGAGAAACATCCTCCCTATTATTCACTGAAGAAAAGTGTTCTCATATATTCATTAGAGAAAAATTATTGCTTATAAACATTGGATAAAAATGCTCCTTTCATCTTTGTAAGAAGAATGTATTTCTCTTAGTATTTAAATGCCTACAATATTTATGTAGTATTTTTTTATTTTCACTCTATTTCCATCGATATTTATATTTAAGATTAGTTTTATATAACAAAATGCGTTTAAAGATCCATTTATTTACTAAATGGATCAAGCGATGATAATTCTACCTAAAATAACATTGTTTCTGAATGCTGAACATGTTTACAGTGAACTAAATTTACCAATCTTCTAATCAGTAGGCTATTTATTTCAAGCCTATTTTTCCGTCGGAGTTTTCTTGTACAAGAGACAAAAAACTTGACGAGAGTAAGCGCTTGTAATTCAGAAGCGAATTTGCGTCGAAAGTTAACACTTTTCAACGTAAATTAGTTTGAGTTTAAGCCCTATACGTTCAAACGCTTTTTCGGGTTTCTCTGTCTATACGCAAAAATGATTCATCGTTATCGTTCTGATACAATTTTCAATTTAAAATTAGAATTACAAGGTATTTTAATGGCATATTATATTATTCTATCAGAACTTCTATTTGTTTAATGATTAGGATTTTAAAATTTGGTATAATTTAAAAACGAACGTGGGCTGGTGCGACAGCCTGAAGGTTCGGTGCTCCGACCGGCGGTCACCTCAGTATTCTACGAGAATTTGTCTTCGCCAGTGACTATGTCTTCGCTCGTGCAGGAATTTATAAATTCACGTGAACTATTAAGCCCTGTATATTCATTCTTTAAAAGTATTTTCATTCAAGCACACACATTTAGTTAACATCAGTAAAATTTATCTCTGTTTCGGACATATGCTGCGATATGGCTGATCGTGCGAGCGTCTGTGAGCTCAGGCCGGAAAATTGGGACTGGAATGGAATTTGTGTTGCCTGTCCCAGCTGCAGTGTGGCGTCCTTCGTTGAACAAAGTTGAACTCAAGGCTGTGCATAACGAGCAAAAGATAATTAACAAAACTTGCTTGAAAACAAGCCCAAGAAATTCGCGCGCTTGCGACAGTGCTGCCGCTGCTGGCCGACGGTGGAAACTCAGCGGGATCGCTGGGGCTCGGGGCGGACACGAGGGTACTACGGATGGAGGGGAGTGAGGGGAGCTACTACGAGCTGCCTGCCCGAAACGGGACGATGGGTGATGGGGCTGGCTGGGGGTGGTGATGTCGGGACCACCATCACTGGTCGTCACCACCAGAACCGCCGCGCCAAATGTCAAGAGGTCAAGTCTGCTGTAGCTGCGTCAGGAGCAGTGCGTATCTACGAGGAATTTTTTCCTCGATGTCTTCAGTGTTTTCTTACTGAAAGTCAACAAAAGAATGCAAGTCAATTGACTATCATAGTCTAATTTTTACATTTATTCATAATGGCTTCTCGTGTGCTAATTTTTCTGATGAGAGTAAAGAGAAGGAGCCTTGGTTGGTAGACATAGTGGTAACGGTCCCTGCGTGACGCTATTGACCAACTCAAAAAGCATGATTTACGACATCCCCTAAGCGCTTTTACAGATTTATATGAAGTGATGATATGTTTTAGTGATTGATATGTAAGAATGCACGTCTAGACTCTAAACCAACATTTTCAAAACGTTATATCCTGATCGTACT
>JALHKN010141442.1:0-11199 GCA_039513755.1 Hyalella sp. 3TK10
GTGTTCGACGCCCCTGATGCGACAACCAGTTTCGCGGTCCTGAGTCGCGGCGGCCTCATTGCAGCGTTCGACGCCTCTGATGCGACAACCAGTTTCGCAGTAACGAGTCGCGGCGGCCTCATTGCAGCGTTCGACGCCTCTGATGCGACAACCAGTTTCGCAGACATGTCGATTACTCAGCAGAGCGTCTGCCTGGTGAAAGGATCCCTGGTGAAAAGATCACCTCACATCCAACATGTACCGTGACCCAAACATGTTATCTTTATACTGGTTCATGATTTTTACATGAATTGATTCGAAATAAAACTTGGTTTGTATACATTAGATTATTGGCCAAATTGCAATTAAATCAAGAGGTCAAGTGAACGGCGTAAAATTTCTCAAATTTCTCACATTTCTCACTTTTACCACCACTTAATTGCAGCTTCACTGATGAATGGACGAATTTGTAGATGACGCATAGCAATGTACCTCCACGTTGATGAGACTTTCGGGATACAAAATATCTGTAGCATTGACTCGAAATTTATTCCACGATTGTTAGACTGCAGCAGAGTTTAAATTGGTAACTTATAGTGCTTCTAATAATTATGAGTGCGTGTCGCGTTCAGAAGTCTTTATTTATGCAATGATTCAAAGAGTGACATTTGTTCTTCACGAATTCATTGCAGTAAAGAACTTGCCACTTGGTTCAAGACTGGAATTCTCTCAAGGTTAGCCTCATCAATATTATCAAGTGAATAATATATCTTCATTTCTGAATTAGTTATCCACGAATGAATTGCACATTTGACCACGACTCAGCGCACTCATGAAAAATTAAAAGTGTATTAGTATAACTCCGTGCATAAAGTCATGGTGATGTCGCTAAAGCGTACACGCCAGTGAGCGTCAATTACTGCAACAATGCATGCAGATCAATGCATCTATATGCCTGCATGAATCTTAATTATCTAAACGTGTACAGGGAAAAACAAACACCCGATAAATTAAAAAATCATGAATTTTACTTCATGCGCATTGCTTGGGACTTCTGACAAGATTTTTATTTCAAATGACAAGAAAAATTGCTGTTGCTTGCTAGCCTCGATGTTAAGCGCTCACCTAAAAATAGCTTATTCATAGAGACCCGTTAACTCACTAGCTAATTTGTTGTAGGTATGAGGGAGCCTTTCTAAGATATACATTTTTAAAACCTGGTTCAGAATCATAATTTGATGAAAACTTTGAGCGCCAGGTAAAGTTTTTTGTATTGTCCTTTCTGCATTACGCTTTATTTGCGATTATTATTCTTCAAAATTTGTACAGTAAAAGATATTCAACAAATTCATGATGCAATAGACATTAACTGCGCTGTAAAACCTTGGGTTTATTAGAATGAGTGAAGCAAACTCAGCCGGGTTAGTTATCGAGGGTACGTTCGCTCGTCAAGGAGTGAGTTCAAAGTTGATTCCGCGCTCTGTTTCATCGATCGTCGTTATGCGCGTGGCAGTGTTGAAGAGCACGTTCGAGTCTGTTAGCTATAAAACCAACTTGACGAACGATGAATAATTGAAAACTTCTCCAAGAACTTCCCGTGCATGCAAAGCCATTGGGTTCTCAGCCGGACACGTGGTGATTGGCGTATTTAAAGAGCAGTGAATGAGAGTACTCGCTGCTATTTATTGAATTAAATTTATTGATCGCTGCTATTTATTTATTGACCAAAATATTGGTTGGCAATTTCATTATTTAGATCGTATGAAAACTTCGTTTGGAAACTTGCATGAAATAGGAGACAAAGATGCTCCTCTCAGAATGTTAAGGTATATTAGAGTCTAGCAAATTTATTGCCGGCATCACTCCCTCAATTCAATTATTTTCCCTTGTTACGGAATTTATTTTCATACAAATCAGTAAATAATTCTGCATGTCTCGAGCAGCCGTCGTCATGGTGTTATTTGTATTTGTCGCTCTGTTGAGATTGACAAAAAACTGGCATTGGCATTGAATACCGTAGACAAGAAAACAAATTAAATTCGGCTACGTCCTTGAGACCACGGCCGGGAAATGAGTTACAGTAAACGTTGTATTAGCCGAGGCCTGACTAAGCCCATGCCATATTTGACCTATGCCATCTCCTAGAATAAATTTAGCTGCTAAATACAATGCAAGCGAATTAGACATAAATACCTGCTCTCAAGTTCTCAAGAAATGAACGCAAGCCTCTATAAGTGAATGCTTTAGTACTTGCATTTTACGTTTGGACGAAAACTACATTTTTCACCGACTATTTTCTAACATGGAAATTTTTGAGAAATTGAGCATGCAAATTAAAGCTTTGAAATTGCTGCCTCCTGTTGCTTCATAATTCAGATTTGTTCATATCATAATCACATTTACAATCAAACCGTGAGGCCTGACGAGATGATAAGATTTTTCTATTTGTAAAGTCGCAGACTCGGCTGCAATTGTACCGAGTCGCACGCATAATTAAAATGATACAAGCTTCGAAAACCTGACTCCCTGCTAAAATAAATATTAGGGAATACAGTTTCTATTTCACTAACTTTGTAAATAAGTTTCAATAATAATATCAAATTTATTATTATTAAAGACGTTGTTTGGACCAGCCGGAAGGTACTCTAATCATGTTCTTAAGGTTTAAGTTCTCTGTTCAAATTCTGGTTTGAAATTTATGGAGTGAACAAATAAATTGACGTTCTCAACGATGTTGTAGAGCTCACCGTGAAGGTGTCAACACTCACGGTCTTTAACAATTTGAAAAAAAATGTACTAGCACTAAATAATAAAGTCTGGCAGTTTAGAGTAACTAAGAAAAGAGGAAAATCTCATATTTGTATGAATGTAGGACTAAGATAATTTATTAAAGTAAATCTTTCCCAGTCGTAATAAATTATGGATTAACGAAAAAATAGCCTGTACCCGATGTGAATAATTGGAAGATTCGGAAAAATAAATACTAGGTACTGCAATACAGCGGCTCAACTAAAGGTAACTACGAATTTTAAAATGCGTGACGAATAAAGTTAGTTAAATACTGGCATTAATCTCCGCAGACTTTTGTGTCAGTTCCCGGAATATGGGCTATCAGGATCCAGCTCATTGCTCCAATAAGCTGAACGTCCTGGATGTTTTACGATCTGGTGACGGTGGAATTCAAGCCAGGAATAACAGACGAAGACCTTAGAACACTTAAATGCGCCAAAAGGAAAAGTTTCAGACAAGGGTTACTTCATCAACTTCGAGATCTTCTGGTTCCTTTAGTTAATTTATAACTTGTAACAAGCCACAATCGATGGAAAAGGTTTGAACAGTTCACATGAGTTCAACTGAAATTGCTTTCCTTAGAGAGCGACGTCTTACACGGGGCTATTGATCCCAACAATATTAAAATTGGTTTAATTGTGGTTTCTCATTTTGTCAGAACGTTTTAGCCGTTCTTGAGGAAGAGGAGGTCTGCCTGCCTTGATCACGACTTCAAAAAATTCTTTTTATAAAGCGTCAAGCCTACGGGTTATTCAGTACCATTTGTATCGCGCTTGTTCCAGTTTAACTTCCTGCACCAATTGAGTGAGAATAGTGAGCCAAGATATCGAACCGCCTCAATTAGTACAGCATGATTATGTGTAATGGGTTGACTATATCGCAACTCGGTGTTACAATGATTAGAAACGAAGTACAGGGTGAAGCCCAAGCATCTAGTGATGAGCTCAGCAGTTGCCAGAAAAAATATTAATGAATACAAATAAAAGGGTTAAGAAAACAGTAGGTTGGCCATCAGGTTTATTCTATGTAGTTCATTAACACCAGATTTGCCTAGGTCGTCGACCTAGAGCACTAGAATACGATGTACATTTCGCAAGCAGTCACTACATTACAACTGCAGAGCTTTACACACTTGCAAGGAGGTCACACACGAAAGTTACCTAGGCTACACATAAATTATGAGCTGGATTTGAATCAGAAAATCCCCCCATTAGAAGATTCCCACAATATGCGAGGGATGGGAACAACGGCAAAATTAAACTACAAATATTAATGCCATTTCTCAAATTCGTACGGCCACAAAGCTACAAATGAAGGATTATTGCAGTCCTACTGAACCAGCCTTCCCTACGATTCATTCACACATGAAATGCAATGAAAATATCTGCGATGAGCCTCGTATGCTTAGCTGGGTTGCACTAGGCAGACGGCAAACATAATCGGCCCGTCCCATTTCATTCATAGCATTATGCATGTAGGGTAGGAATATTGCTAGAATTACAACTATCCAGATGAGCCGATAAACATCTGTCCAAAACCATACATTTCTATCAACGTGAAGCAAAATACCGTCGAACAGATGAGATTCGAGAACTGAAAGCAGCAGTCACACTCACGGTTTTAGACTCAGAAATTCGATACCTGCATCGAAAAGAAATAACGCATGCAATTTTGTCCCAACCATATCCAGCTAAGCTGTACATGGATGGTTACAGCAGTAGAGTCTTCACGAGCTTGCGTCAGAAAAATGTTATTGATGAAAAAACTATGCCCAAAAGTGTCATCAGTGAATCGGAAAACGAGCTCATCCTGTTTTATTCAAGTTTGCCTATTTTAACTCCTAGTAGGAGCTTAAGGGTACTGTCAATGGAAATATAATCAGCTATCAATATTCATACCAATATTGAGGGTACCTTTAGAACTTATCTGATTCCAAATGACTACTCGAGCATGCCCATTGACAACTCAATACCCGTCTGAAGTTGACTCGATTTGAAGTTCAACACTTACGAACATTTCCTTTCCAAAATTCACCAGAAAACAAAACCAGTTCCTGCATCAAAGTATCCCATATAATACAAAGATGATAGAGACAAATGAAACAAATTAAGGGCCCCAACACAAATTCATCTCTGCACGCATTATTATTATTTGCTGATTTTATGCTTAATTATGTGACGAGCTTTTCAGAGCCAAAGAAACACAAACAAACTGTATCGTTTTTCACCAACACGACCTAAACAGCCAGCCAACAATGTTAGCGAACGAATAATTTTTTGATTGTTCATGTTGTTGCTGATACATCATTTTAATTTACCAACTTATGTACCGCAGCTCCATAGGGACAAGTTTATGAAATGTATTTGCTTCATTTTGTAGCTCCTGGGCCAGTAACAGTAGGTTTCACAGTTAACTGAGCCGTTAATGAAAAAAATTAGCAGTACTTGAGCCTTGGAGTAATGTTAAAAATGTTAAATACTTAAGATATCAACTTCAGTCAACACCAAGTCCTTGGATCTAAGCCAAAGCCGTAATAGAGGGTGACCTAAAACGCTGACAAATCTCATTATCTTGAAGGAATCTTGGGGGTGCTTCTGAAAACAGCGAAATTTACAATTCCGGCAGTCTAATGGGTAGAACTACGTACAAAATTTACAGCTTATGAAGAATAAATACATAAATTACTCGCTGATCAGAAATATCTACGCAATTTCTACAACGCGCACTTGTTAGTTAACGAAACAAGAGACTATCAATTAAAGAAGTTTGATTTAAATAATATGGGACACGTATTGTAAATGCTTTGATTTTGAAGGTGAAGCCTTGCACCTAAATGGTAATTGATGCTAGATTTACGCTCACTCGAGAAGCTGAAAGCCATGACGTGAATTCGAAGTCAAAAGGTTTACAGTTGGAGCTTGACGTCATCATACGCATAATACGCATCTGAGCTCAAGTGGCAGGCAATTTGGCACATACCGTAGACAAAATAACACCGACAACGTGCTCCATGATGACATTTTACACGATTAATTCTAACACTTCAAAAACATAATTACATAATTTTACAGTGCACGCACCTGAACGATGGACGTTCAGTGTTGAGCTCGAAGAAGACACATAATAAATGGACTATTGATAGCTTTAGCTCAAATAATTTTTCAAACAAAAATAAACAAAATAACAAAAAAAGTTTGTTCTGCTAAAAGTTCTCTGAAGCATTTTACGTACTGCCAAAATTACATTGTTGAATCATATAACTTATGTGAAGAATGACTATTCAACAAGTATTGAAAATGACAAAAAATGACGTGCAACGGGGAAGGAGTGCTCCACAACGATATTGGAGCAAATGTGTACCGCAACAAACAGCCCCCACGCCACAGGTCAAACAGTGAAATATCCAAGAGAATGAATTACCTCGATTAAAAACAGATTATGTGACTCGCGAATGGGAAACCAACCAAAATTTGTTGTGCTATTCAGAATATACAAAAATTAATACACCATCGACAAGACTAAGTTCGTAGGGCTTCAGAAATATACAGCGTGACGAAAAATTAGTCACTCTTACAAATCAGTGCAGTATCTAATCTCGTAAGTAGGAATTCAAAACAAATGCCTTCCCGGCCGAGATACATCAATAAGTTGATCAAATACGTACTATGCCCACAGGAGTTAATTTGGGTATCACGTGTCGTAGACGCATACATAAATCCCTTCGCACACGCCAGCATTTGCCAATACATTGAGAAAAATATTTCTTACAATGAACAGTGCGAGACATAAATTAATATACAGATCATAGCAATGACAGCCTATAAGGTCCACCCGCATCACAACTCAACGATGGCAAGTTGCTGTTGTGGCTTCCACGAGTCCTGGTACGTCAGGAAGCTCGCGCTGCTCATGAAGGCCACCACCAGTACCAGTTGAGACCATAGTTACACTATGGATGTAATCTTATGATGTTGAGGATATTATCTTATATGATGTAGTGGATATTATCTTATGCTCTTGTGTATATTACGTTAGAATGTTGTGGATGTGAAATCGTTGTGCTTCATGGGACGAGTGACGCGAGCGGAGGGAAGAAGACAGGGTGACGAGACCCCGGGACGGGGAGAGCGACGGAGCAGACAGGATGCAAGAAGAGGTTGGCCAGGAAGCTAGCTGAGACAAGGGAAGCGACACAAATCATTAGTTACAGGTCGTGAATTTTCAGATCAAAATTTGCCCAGACTCTTGATAGGCATGAATTGAGCGCATTATTGATACACAACACAAATAGTTTTCCAAAGCCTCCCAAGACTCGAGTATATTTACCACCGAGTTGCAACAAAATATTTTCGAACTGTTAGAAATACTTATGAAGGGTTAAGGCACAATGATAAACAAGTTAAATTTAAATGCCATATTCTCTACATTCTTCGAGTGCTTCACAAAATATCTTTTGTTTTTTTAAACGCAACATTCTAACTTCTATCTCGGTCCAAAATTACGAGTAATAAATAAATGGTGGAAAGCATACACGCTTTCTTCAAAATTCTAATGCATCCTCAAACTGAGAGGATATTGGCAAATGGAGGCACACCTCATTAGATATCTTCACCTCCATGTCAGCAACGCTCCAATGCTGTAGTTCACAGTTTAAAGAACGAGTCCCACTCAAGTGACGCCCAGTGGAAGTGTAATAATATAGACATTTATTTCATTTGCTGTTAAAATCCAAACAATCGTGTGATGGCATCTTCATCACGTGAAACTCGGTAAGAAAACAAATGCTCCTGGATGGTGAGTTTCTAACCCACTTGCGATGCACCATCGACGGGACTCAAGTTCATGGACCGGGAACGCAGTTTGATTCTACCGCCTGGTCGAAGCGTCAGCTTCACCTTATGCAGGGCGCTACTTACCTCAAACGAAGTCAGCGCACGGGAGAGAAAGACAAACGAACGTTCCTGGCGTTTATTATACAAACTTGCAGTTTTTGTAACACAGTATACTGACACGTTCAACCCAGGGTGTCACATAAGTCACTTCATAATGGGTGACATTAGACTCTACCATGCCATGATGGCATGAAGATATGATTTGAAAAGTTTGTTCACTATAGGAACGATACATCTTTTCATCGTAAAATTATTGTGTATGTATCTCTAATTCGAGAATTTCAATACATAAAAATAACATGACAGAGCTTGACAGAGCTGGAAAGTGAGTTCCGGGAATTAATTTATCGTTCTGAGCTCTAGGAATGAATTGATTATCAGCACATGGCATATTTTCCCCGAACGTAACACACTTTAGCGGTGATCATCTTTTCTGAAATCTTGAATTAAACGTTCGTAATTGTTTAATTTTCCAAACAAAGCGACTTTTGTAACACGCTGTACTTATTGCACAAGCCTCTACCATTCTGCATAATATTATTGTCCAACTTTGATATAATTCTGACTAACAACAATGATCAGATGAACGTCATGGCATACTCGAGAAAAATATCATGCATTCATTAAAATGTACACACTTATTCTAAATCCTTGAAATTTTTGTTCATGCGTTAGTGAACAAATTCTCAGATATCACATCACAGCCTATGTCTACGGCTGGTGTAGGAGGAACTGTCACGATGACAGACATCCCCTTCAATAAGATGAAGCCGGGTTCAAGTCATTTCTGGATCAAAAAAACGGAGCATATTTTTGCTTGAAGCTTAAGATTGAATCATAACAAGAATTACTTTCAATTTTTATGTGACCAATTGTAAACGTATCAGAAAGTCACACTAGTATTCGACCACTGGTAATTCGAAGGTCTTTAGTGATGGCAAAACTCCGACGATCCGACAGATATCGTACAACACATACAATTCACCAATGTACAGTGACAACGGTACTATTTTTCTAAGGTAAAATCCCAAGGCATTCTTGCATCATTCCAACTTGGTTTAATTGTAGAGACAAAACATGTACACAAACGAGCAGAGTAAACCATGCCAAGTATTTTGCTTTCGTTTGAATTCTTATTTCCATGTAGATAGGGAAGCCTGTAATGAGAGTCGATGTAGACCTAAATTACAGATAAAATTCTACTGAACTGTACCCTATCAACAGCTGGAGTGAGATAAATGATGAGACTACCAAGCCTGAAACATGTATTTTTCCTATGGATTAATCAGGCAGTAGAGCACGATATATTGGGGGCAGGTCAGTCGATAAATTATGTCGGTTATAGGCCTGCAGCCTGACTTGCATGCATTGTTGGCAAAGTGGTCAAGACATACGGGCCAAAACTCATCTCCATTCCTAAGAACGTCAAGATCAACACCGTGCCTGCAGTTGATGCAGACATTTATGCTACCATGCTGAAAATTGCATCAATAAATCGTGTTCTTCGTTCACGAGCAAGATGAACGCATGTTCACACTTGTCACGAGTCTGACAGCGGAACGGGAACATCACCGACTGTCAAAAGTAGAAAATTGTGACCCGGCCTCCAAACAATATCTCGATTTTATCTACTCGTCTATTTGCAAAATCTATGAAAGAATGGCTGGGCACAACATGTAATCCAGGTGTTGAGGTTCTGAAGGCTGGCAATGAACAAAGATATCAAGCAAATTAGTAATCCGATATTTGATGGATGTCATGGAATCGAAATTTTGAACAAATGAACTATTGGGTACAATAACAAATGCCGCGTTTGAATAATTCGTAATAACAATGTTTGAGTCTAAAACTTCACGCATTAATTGGTTGTCCGTATCAGTACTAATTTGGTTCGTGATCACATGGCAAGGAACTCAATGCTACATCATATATACGTTTGAGTAAAGTTCATATCTTCAACTTAATTTTATGAACCCTTCACCACGCAACAAGATAAATTTAGCTCTAACTATTTTTCTGATGACAATCCCACCTGAATTGCACATACTCGTCCAGTGGAGAGTCAGAACGTGGGTCCCTGAACTGCGGCGATTAGGAACACGCGGGCGTCAATAGCATCGCACGCCGTAAGCAGGCGACTACTGCAGCACCGCAAATTGTATACAGTGAAGTTCAATCTGAATTTTCTCTGTACTTCAGTAGGACTTAAATAGATGACCATTATACTTGCAGCCCTATAAATGCTTACATTTTTAGCTGAAAAATAATTAAACAACACTTATGTAAAATACGATCTAGGGACTAGGTCCAACACCACTAATAAAACAAGGAATCGCTAGTTTCCAACAGAGCACAAAAATTTGCCTCTTCACCAAGTCATGGCAAACCCGATGCAGGTTTTATGCATCTTCTACTCTGATGAGAAAGAATTTCAAAGCCAAAAAACAATAAATTACCCACACATTCTCCTGTATATTGCAGTAGCTATATCTGGCACACGTCTATGAAGGATTTGGTTCAAAAGTTTTCGGTTATTATGTTTGAACTAAACAATAGAGGCTGCTACGCCCAGCCACAACCCGAAACAGACTAGTAGGCAAAATACTTCCGGACACACGCAACTAAATCCCTAGCGTACATTGAAATAGCAAGTGCAACTTGATATCCCATTGTCCACTAAAGAAGGAGTATTAATCGCAGGAATTTGTGTTTGGATGCTGCAACTCAACTCTTTTAATTGCAAGCTAGTTTTTCAATAGGCGCAATCGAAATGCTGAAAATGCTTATACTAAATGTGTTTTATTTGTCATCAGTGGAAGAGGTTTACCAAATTATCGTGACTTGGGAAGTGATGAAGCTAATTTAAGCCTCCAATTTCATCTTTTCCTACGGATTAAAAATTTCTTTCGTAGAGAATAAATTGAATGACGACTTCAAATTGTGAAGGGTACCCGCATTTATAGAATACTCAGTGCCATAGCAAGAAAATTTTATCCAACGGGGGAATAGGAGATAGAATTGAGCGCAGGCACTGGTTATTTGCATCGTCATGGCATCCAGTCTAGTAATAGTGCGAATGTGACACACTTTGAGTGATTAATTGATCTGTTTTCAAACTTTTGTCAGGATGAAAATTATAAGACAGTTCATAATAGTTCAGTGACGATAACTTCTTGCAGAAAACATCGACCAGAAATGTTCTTCGGTGATCATGAAGGCGGATGCACGAGACATCCAGACAAAGAGTCAAATGAACCTAAATAACTCGACTTCATCTCGAACATCAGCACTGCTTGATCAAGTATTCATGCTATAACGTTGCTATGGCGTCATATTGAAGAGCGGAAACAAGTTCGTTGACGCCATGTGAAGTTGGTCCGTACAGCGGAACAGAGCCAAGCAGACCATGATCAATATAAACACTTAAAAGCAAGAGCTAATGCAAAACATCGAATTACAGATCAGGAGCGAACACAAATCGTCAATATACAAATGAACAGGCACATAAAAGCCTTTAAAATTACAGACAATCTAGAGG
>JALHKN010141940.1:0-10571 GCA_039513755.1 Hyalella sp. 3TK10
TTTCACCATAAACTTCTGACAGTTCCCGATGAATTTGGATGGGTTCCAACTTCTTCGCTTGCAAAAATTGAATCACAGCTCTAAGTTCGCACCTGGCGGTGACGGTAATAGCGGGCTCCATCGCGCTGGGCTGTCAGGCCGGTACTGAAGCTCGTAGCGACACATTCAGGACAGGGGCTGGAGAGTGGGAACCGCCGCACACGGCGCTGTTGCCGGATTTTGCCTAGCCCCTCCCGATCCAAAGTTACAGCGTTGGGAACCTTACTTTTGAATCCGCCCTCGTAGTTATACTAAACATGACCGATACCAACAAATAAGTCTAGAAGCTACACTAAATCGTCGCTATCAAAAGAAATCACCAAAAACAGTATATATTTTCAAGACACAGTGTTTTATCTGGATTCCATCTGTCATATAAAACGTTTGAATGACCGTGCATCCTACCTCCATAGATGTATGACCATCCTTTATCCTGCATCCACATGACATGATAGGCTTAAAATTTCCATTCTGATCATCTGGTAACAAGAGAAGATCTCGGACATTTCAAACGAGAACTATTCCTAAATATATGCGCCATAGGAAGCTACTTCTACTAGTCTACAAATAATAACTCGTAAATGTATACATTGCATGTAATTTGTATAGCTGGCATTTTATCAACTGAATTACTAACAACTCATATGTACACCCCAGCAAGAAAATCACGCACATAACTTATGAATCTCATAATCAACGAGTGAATAAATGATGAAAATACTTACGGAGCGTCCTTTCTGGATTAACAGAAGGTAGCGTTGCAAGTAAATTGCAGTGGAGCAATGGGATATTCCCAACAGGTTCTCCTCTAACAAACAAGCATTTATGCGGGTGTCTTTTATGTTTGTCATGAGGTATATCATCAGGCTTCCATGACCCAACAATCACTCCACAAAAAACACACGCACAATGATCCTCCTCTCCAAGGTATTAGAATCCATCCTTAGCAAGCGTTTCAGGAGTCAACCAACATGGCCGCGTCCCAGGCCGCGTCCCAGGCGGTACAATGTAGTAGCCGCGTCCCAGGCGGTAAAAAAATTACCCAGGCTGCGTCCCAGGCGGTAATTTCTGTCCATTGATACCTGCATCACCATTGAAAAAGCCAAGAAATCTTCATTGGCAGGTTTCCTAGCCCACTTCAGTCTTCAGACTGTCCATTGTGTTGTCTGGAAAATGTTCTTTGCAGAAGGTGAAGATATGCCTGCTGCTGCCATCAATCGCATGGATGAGCTGTAATATTATCAACCCACATGACAGCCAAACACTGGAAACTCACTTTGCTGCATCACTCTCCCACACTCATAAAATTCAAATGAGTACCACAGCATTTACTATTTTAGTGATTGACAGTGAGAAGGACCTGCTAGTAGACTTTAGCACCATGCATTCAGAACTTTATTGGGATCCATTCACATTTGTTTCCAAGAACAGATCTCATCTACCATGCATTCTATCCCACTTGCCTTGCTTCTTTTATCAGACTTTTTCTAACTCTTTTTAGTCATTTTACATGACTGAACAACCATGACCATCTACAAAAATGTGGATGGTTTCTTCTGCATCATCTTATCACCCAATATCTTTGCTTTCATGTGTGGGAAAGTTGATGAATCTTCTTATGTGATCCCTGGAGAAGCGAAATATTTTCCTCTTCCAGAAGCGAAATGACTGGTTTAGGTTAGGTTAGGTTTAGGTCTGCTGTTCGTCATGGGAAGTGAACTTTTTAGGTGATTTACTCTCTGTACCACCATCTTTAAGTAGGACACCTTTGGTGGTACCGTATCTGTACCTCCAAGCTTGAAAGGGTTAAATGGTTGCTGTACATTACACATTTTACTTCTCATTCTTCCACTGTTGGTGTAGTTGGGTTTATTTCCTTTGTGAGAATTTTTATTTTTAACTTTCAAGGTTAGGTTAGTAATCCTGAAAAACATGTACAGTTTAGTTTTAAATAAAGATAGAGTTTAAATGCAAACATTACTGTGTGAAAAGGAAGTTGTTTGTGTTTAAAAGTGGTATAGAATGGAAAAACTAGTTTTTGTTCATGAAAAATGCATAATATTACATCATTAAATGAAAAACAAGTTCAAATCACAGAGAAGTTAATTTATTCTACATCTACATCATCTACAAATGAAGAGGAGGACTTTGGAGCACTTTTAGTAATGGATGAGTACACTCTGCATGCTTTGAACGTTTTAAAATTAAGTTTTTGTTTAATCGTCTCTAATTGCCCCGAGCCAAGGGGCAATTCGGGACGCTGTTTTTTGCTGCTGAAACCTTACGAATAACAAATATATTTTTTTCAAAGATGCCATATGATAGCCCTAGCAAAGACCTTTAAAATGATCTGATCTCAAACTCGTTCTTGAAATGTTTCATGGTAAGAATTTATCAACGAAAAACGAAAAAAAGTGCTCCTTATTACCCCACGTTACGGTACTACATGGTAATTATTGCCAATGCTCATATGAGCTAAGAAAATGCTCCAAACAATAAATAAAATGAGAATAAATTTAAGTTTATTATTAGAGTGAAGGTAAAAAGAGATGTGGTACAAAGTACATAAATTAGGCTGCTCTGCTACACCACATTTGTTTGGCATCTATTGATGCTTACCCACTATGTAGACGCTTGTACACTGGAGCTTGACATTCAAATTGATCTCTTTGGGGTTTATCATGACATTTGTGCAGCTTTTGACAAGGTATCTCACTGGGGCATTCTATTTAAACTGGCTATGGCTAGCGTTGCTAGGCTGCATTTTATGCTGGATCAGGACACATCTCACTCCACCTGCTTTTATGAGTCTTTGAGGCTGCAAGTGTCTCTTCATTGCACTCTCTCAAGATTAAATTCTGTCACCACTAGGCTTTAACATAATGCTCAGCATTGAAAACGAAAAAGGCCCACGTTGATGGTCTTCTGTTGAACGTCCACAAGAAGAGATTAGCTTAACCTTATGACACTGAGTGTTGCCACATTTGATGGTTCTTGCATCATACTTTCTCAGCTCCTACCAGGCCTGCGCACAAGGCTCTACATACTATGGTTTGAAGTAGCTTCACCCTTGCCTGAGATCACAGACATACCTAACAGGTTTTGTGGCTGGTGGTATGTTGCGGTCAGGTTGTTTACTTTAAATGAACTATTTGTTCCTAGTACCGTAACTAATGAAATGAAGGAAATAAAACCTTAATATTCTCCTTAATAACTATTGGGGTTGCATACAGTTCTGGTTTGATAATAAAAAGGAAATTAATGTAAGTGTCACTTTTCAAGATGAGGTGTTCAAACAAGGTATAGATCTGAAAGAGAAGTATAAACATGGATGTTAAAAAAGGACAGAGTTTAATCCATTAGGGAGCTTAATTATGGACTACAAATTGAGAGCATTGACAGTGGAGACTATCTCAAAGTTTCTATGCTGTAGAAGGACATAGATGAAATAAAATTGATATCTCTCAACTCGAATGATGCAATTATTGTTGGCAGCAGGTGGATGACCCTTAGGAAACTATTATGCCAATGATTAAAACCATACTCAGTAAGCATATTCAACTACATTCGTCTAATCTACATGATAAACAACTGAACTGATGCATGAACTTTGAAATTATTTGACCAATTGAATTATTTTGATTGCATTGAAATAAATTTTGCCAACAATACATAATAGAAATGTTCTAATGAGTTGATGGCTGTTTGAGCTAGTAGGGAAGTATTTAGCACAAATTTATATTTATCTCATATTTCTATATAATGGTCTCCTAAATGCACTGTACTGTGCTGAATTATGATATTTCCCCCATGCTAGACATCATGCGAGTGGCCAGCTTCTAAGATTTACTTACCTCTTTTCCTGACCAATAACTGAGGGCTCCATAGTTTTCTACTCAGTTTCAAGATGGTTTTCTTCTGTCAAAAATCTTCATTTACAAAAGAGGTCAGTGGGTATATTAAATGAGAATTGCTCCCTGTAAAAAGGAATATTGTTACCATTATGCAGGTGAAATGTATGCAATGCTTTCTTTGAATTAACTGTTGGTAACTGTAATACATGATAAAATGAAGGACAATAAAACCGAGTTAATGGTTTCTAATAGCTTGTGGAAACTATCCACTACTTGAGGAAGTTATTCTGGATGAGTACTGGATACTTGATACTTTATTTAACCTTTAACATTTGGTTTCAATTGTATTGGTACCTAAAAGGGAACATACATCTTAATTGAATTAATAGAAAGTTGATGATTTTAGAGAAATTTTATAGCATTAGTTAAGAGGGCTCAAGTAGGAAAAAAGTGGCCTGAAACGCCCGGCCAACAATATATGTAGCTTCATTTCAGTGGACAACTGACCACAGGCATCAATATAAATTTAAAGCACATTTCCTTCCCTGGTTTTCTCTCCCTTGCATTCTCCAAAATAAGAAAAATTTTCTTGCCAAAATAATATTGGGTCAGTTTGAAGGTGTGATGGTGTAAATTTCACAAATCTCTCTAGCTCATTATTGCAAATTTCGATTCTAGAAAAAACTTTTCGAGTTGAAACCTTTGCTCACAGCATTTATGATTTTGATGTAAGATTATGAAATTGAATTGGATTGGCATTTAAATTTTTTGCCCTCAAGGTTTTAGCTGCTGTAGTTCAATGTCCACACACTCATTCTTGTTAATCAAAATGTAGAATTACAAAATTTTCATAGCATATTTTTTACTAAATGACTAGAACTGCAAATACAGGTTATTCTTTGCACTTTTTTCAAACTGATAAGTGCAAACAATTCAATTACTAATTACTACTCACTAACAAAAGGAATGGTGCAGATTATGGTGGTTGTGTTGTGCAGTACAGGACTCGGGTGGTGTCCTGCCAGCCAGCTGTCCTGCAACTGTCCAAGCTTCAGCCTCCTACTGCCTGCAACAGGGGCAGCAGAAGAACCCTCAGGGACATGGATTGTTATGAAGTTGTTTTTGAAGACACGGTCTTCTTCCCTGAAGGTGGAGGGCAGGTGATGGGCTGTGGCAGTCTTCAGTGTTGTACCTACTAAATACTGTGTGCAATATGCCGTTTTAAAGTTGTGAAGAAATTTTCATTGATATGAAGATTATTCCATGGCTTAAACACTGCCCTGGATTCACATCTATAGGCCTTTATGGTGACAGGAGGCATGAAATTGCAAAGCAATATTAACAAAATAATTTGTCCTCTTTAATCACTGTTACAGCGTTTGTAAATTCATTTGATGAATGTAAATTTGAGCAAACAGTGTTCAATTTCAGTTGAGAATACATGAAAGGTCTAATAGTGATGAATATAATTTATGGAATGATGTTAAATTTCTGGCTATGCACTGAAAATCCCCATGACATGTTGCAGCCTGACGACCGTGGTGAGGTATGCCTGATGGCGTGTGGTGAGTGTGGGGGAGGTGATGGAAGTGATGGTGCTGAGCTGCATAACTCCAAGCACCCTGGTTCTGCTTTAAGCATCAGTGCACTGCTGTCTCCAAACCGTGCACCTGGTGAGTGATACTTACTACGCTGAGAAATTTCAGTTACTCCGAAATTTTTATTGATTATCTTGTTTCCTTCCCAATAATTTATCTTACAAAGGGATACTAATAGTCCTGGCCAATAATTTATCCTACAAAGGGATACTAATAGTCCTGGTTGTTTATATCTTGACAATTGAAGCCTCAAGGAGAAAGGTGCAGTTTTAATGGATTTTAGAATTTAGTATATGATTTTTCAAAGTGATCTCAAGTCTAGATTTTATGTAAATGAGTGAACTCAAACGCTTCAGCAAAAATAAAAATGTTTATAAGACAAAAGCATAGCATTTACCATTGCAAGTTGTAACCCAGACAATGCAATACAGGCAAACTGACTAGTCCCCCAGTGAGAACCCTCTATGTGTGCTGTAGCTGGTGCTGGCACTCTTGAACTAACTCCGCAGTGATATAACATGAACGATAATACTTTCCTATTGTGTGTTCTTCATATGAATACAATTCTTTAATTTCTAAGGAAATGTCCTGTAACGGCTGTTGTCATGCAGTGCGCTATTTACTTTATTGATCTACCTGAGGACATGTTTTATTAACCTTTGTAGCTATAAGGTTAATAAAGAGAGTAGTCTGTCTGTCAAAAGCTTATCTTATAAGGTTAGCATACAGTTATAGGCAAAGTTCTCCGGATAAGATGGAATAAAAGTTACGGTATGCTTTTGACGGTCATCAAGGTAAGACAGACGTAGTTCCTGAGTATGAGGACTACTTTAGGTAGCAACGCCTCGTCCTTGTTGTCAATAAACCAATAACAAGCAAAATCTGCTTCCTTGATTCCTCATTGTGGCTCTACTGACACGTTATACGGACATGTCCTGCCATCCGAATAAGATCGTCCTTGATCTTTGCACACCATGAGTACAATTTTAACAAAGTGTCAATGTGGTTGTCTTAAGTAGTCTCCCTTGAATCATTTACATCAAAGTACAAAAATTTTTCTATTCAGAACACATTTATAAGACACCTCGCGTTGAATAAACTTCGTAACTTGGATCCACCGCAGAGCTAATTGATTAGAATACAAGAATGCAGTTCCATTGTTCAACAGTAGAAAACTGAGAAAACCCATTCATTACGAACGAGTCTAACACTAACACGATTTGTAAGAAGTCCTGGTGGGGGCTCTTAAACGCCATAAGTTATTAAATGCTACAAAGGCGTTGCTGCCTTAGTATAAAGCTTCTGAATTAAATTCGAATGACATTATATCAATTTTTTGTTATTATACATTTGATATTGTTTGAGTTTAGATTGTCAATAATGAAGTTTCACAATAAGATTTTTCTTGAATTAAGACATGAAATACATGGTTAGGAACAGGTTACAATTCATTCTTCTATAATTATATATTGCTACATCACCTGCAATACAAAATTTTATGTGATCAGCGAATTAGATAATTAACACTTAACACAATAGATTAACGTTGTAATACAGTGACAACCCAATACGTATTTCAATCAATGCAAAATCCAATTTCTTTCCATACCCATTTTTTAAAAATTGTGCACTCATATTATTATTAGCATTGTTCATGACGCAGTAAATCTTCTCATAAAATATGCTACCGGTACACATTATTAACTGTTTAATCCTTTTAATTTTTTATCTCCATCTTTGATTATTAAACCCTGTTTCAGACAAAATTGATCAATATTGTATGGCATCGCACGATAGCTGTTGATTTTTTGGTTGAATCAATCGCTTATTAGCACATCGCTACCGGACCAAAGAAATAATACTGAATTTTAAACTGAGCGCTTTTGCATGCTATATAGGTAATGGACACTTTAAGTTACAACACCAATCCTACATACACCCAATGACCAATCCCACCCCATGTTTAAACCCATCCACTGTACAGAAGACAAGGTTGCTAAAAGAACCTCACAATGCCAGCATAAGAGCTGAACTCTTTTGCTGATAGTAAGCAACACAAAAAGAGGAGCTGATCTAGGAAAGAGTGTTGGAAATGAAATAAGATTCAAGTAACGGAATAAAACACAGCAAAAAGCACAAGCAGTTATGCTGACTGCCGTGTTTTTACAGCACGACTTGACCGCAGTAACCGGGTATTGCTCTAACACAAAATTCAACAATTATATCACATTTAAATGGAAATAATTTACTAAGCAAAAACGTAAAGGAGCAGAAAGTGTGAATAATAAAGAAGGGTCTGAATGTTACTGAAAATAAATCATTAATCAGCAAATGGAAAACATAATCATGGTAAGAAGGAAGCAAAATAATTAGTTAGACATGCAAAGTAAATTCTCCATCAAACAAATATTTGAACTGTGAAAAGGTGATGACTGTGATTAATAATTTGAAAGAAGCTAGAATATACCAATTAAAATTGAATGTTTGCTAAGAAATTCCTGAAGGTTGTGTGCAGTAGAGTGGAGCGAAAAACAACTTTTTTGGAAATTCACTTGCTGACTATGATTTTTTTATGTGGACAAGTGCCAAATGAATCCCCTTCAAAGGATTTTTCAATGAAACCATTTTAAGAGTTGCCGCTGTAGCGGGGCTCCCGGTAAGCTCACACAAATCTGGGAGACTGTAGCTACCTTTCACATAATACCTATATATATGGACACAATGATGCTATTCTCAACAAGGTTTCTAAACAATTCAAGTTCAGGAAGGAAGAAAAACAGTAACAACACAAACAATTTAATGTAACAAAACACTGAAATCACACAGATGAACACAGGAGTCCCTAATAGGCTGTCAGAGTGTGGCACCCTTGCACGATGACTAAAAAAGTCACATTAATACCGAGTAACTGGCCGATAGTGACATAGATTATCTTTAGTTGCAGGTAAACATAGTTATTAAAACCATACTAAACTGGATGTTGTTGAAACATAAGAGAAAATTTACCCAAGAAACAAGAGGGGAAAACGAGAGACAGAAGATTGGAGATTTCAGCAAGGCTGAACTTGATATCCGTAGAAAGTGATTGGGGTTAACGTTTGTTGGCTTACCAAAGGCCCAGTATCAGACTCACACGCCCTCACGCACACCCAACATACACTCAAACTAGTTACCCTTCACCATCAAACTTACCTTTGGGCAAGGAGTGTGCAGTGCGGTTGTAACCACCATACCATTACCTGGATTGTTGGGAGAGCTGCTGGTTGCCTAGGGTCAAGTTTACTTGAGAAAACAAATGGTGTGGGGCAAGCAATAAGAAATGGGAGGTACATGGAGCAAGAATGGAAAAAGAGATGAGATCACACCATAAGCAATTAGTTGGTCAAACTAACGGGGATGAAGACAAAATTAATAAAAGAAACACACGAGTGTTTCTACAAAGCCTAAATTTGGAATCACGCACACAAAAGTTAACTTGATTTTCCTAACTAAAAGTTGAGGTAAGTCAGGTAGCAATTCCCCTTCTCAATTGACACAATGTTACGGTATGCTTTCTCTACCTAATTTAAGAGGTAATCTCAAAGTCAATTCCCTAATACAGTTGTATAGCCACCTGACCTGACAAATACAGTATTGAAAAAGGGCAAATACTCTCTTGGCTATTCTCAACAGGTAAGTAGTTTTCCAAAGCACGTTTCCTAACTCTCATAGTCTAAACCTTATCCTGAGAAACAGAGGCACTACAGCCACACTAGACAAGGGCTGAGAGTTAGATAGCTCAAGATTCAGGTTCTATATATTCAAGTAATTGATTGAAGGCTAGGAGGTTTCTTCCTGATGACCAGAAGCCGGGTGACTGCTATTGGGTTGTCAGAGTGGTCAGGATGAAGACGGCTCCCACACCGGCCACTCCTACCATCAAATGAATAACTTTATCAGAACTGTCCTAAAGTTTGAGGGATATGCGAAGTGTGTTTAAAACCGGTTAGCAGCACACAGGAAAGTCATGAACAAACAAGTTGCAGGGTAAAAGTTATGCAAGGGTAGACATAACACAGTTTAAGCAAGCAAAATGAAAATGTAACAATAAAAAACAGGACTAGGACAAGAACAGCTACATAACCTCTAGCAGGATTGATAAACAAGCACAAAATGATTAGGAAAACATATTCTCTATAAGCGCTGTGCTGTCGAAAATAGAACAAACAGTGAATTTAAGGTTCAAATGAGAGGGACTGTACTTGCCAAAATGGAACACAGGTGAGTGATTAGCAAGCAGAAGTGGTGAAAGTTTGCTCAGGCATTAGTGGTATTAAGTAGGATGAAGGACCAGTGCAGAAATGGTAGAAACCATTGACATCCAGTCAAATCAATGAGTGTATTGAACAACAAAGTCCATGACTAAGGAGACAAAATCGGTACAAGATATATTATCTCTGCAACTCTGCTTAAATATTACACCAAGGGAAAGATGATAGATGATTAATTGGATGCACATGACACATTTAGAAGGAAACTTACAATCTGAACATAACAAAACACAGAGAAAGAATGGGAAAGTTAGAAGTTAATTTGTGGGTATCTTTGAGCCTCTGCGGCCCTCTCGAAGAATATATAGAAGCTGAAATATACCAATTCAAATTGAATGTTTGCTAAGAAATTCCTGAAGCTTGTGTGCAGTAGGGTGAAGCGAAAAACAACTTTTTTGGAAATTCGCTTTCCAACTATGATTTTTTTATGTGGACAGGTGACAAATCAATCCCCTTTGAAGGATTTTCCAATCAAACCATTCTAAGAGTTGCCGCAATGACACTGAAAATTTAAAAAATGTGATTTTCAGCGTAATTTTGACTTAATTGTTCAATTCTCGAAAGTTGAACATGAATATTGAGATGAAACTTCCCGAATATATATCAACTAGTAAATTATGAAATATTAGGCAAAATGTTGGATAAGACAATTGATGCTAAGAGGTTCTTCCAGCTTCTTACGCGGCGGCATATTAGAGCGCTGTAAATAATAAGATATGGATTGAAAAAATGGGCGTCTTCCAATATACTTTAGATTTAATTTTCCCAGT
>JALHKN010148715.1:0-12513 GCA_039513755.1 Hyalella sp. 3TK10
TGTTAATAAAAAATATAAAAATTACATTGTGTATTATACTTACCTTGTGAGCAGAGGGCTGGTGAGGGTAGTGGGCTTAGCGAGGGCGACGGGCTTGGCGGGGCTTAGGTTAGCGAGGGTGGCTTAGGTTAGCGGGGGTGGCAAGGGTGGCGCGAATAAAATGGCGGGGCAAAATGAGAGGGTAAATCAAAATCCGAGGGTAAATCCGAGGGTAAGTGAGGGTAAATGAGGGTAAGCGGAAGCGGAAGTGAGGGGGGGGGACGGGGAGGCGGGGTGGGGGTGAGGGTAACCGGAAGTGTGTCCTGCGAGTGTTCCCTATCTACTCTCCTCCATATGAATACGACTTTCTATGTGAAGCATTTTATCCGCAATGAAGCATTGCCTGTACGAGGCGCCAATGAAAGAAGGATCAAATCCAATACGATCGGAAGAAGGATTTGCTTGTTGTTTTGGAATCTCTACATTTATGGATATTTTAGGCATGAACCAATTATGTTGCCCTTTAGTAGTTCGGAAAATGTAATGTCAATGACACCTTTCTGCACTGCACCCATTTTGCCACAATCTTTTATGAATACACGTATCTATGCAGAGAGGCAGCGAAATTTATTTCAAGGTAGTGTAATGCCTCTCAAAGTCTTACTTTAATCACTTCTTGAGATAAATTTATTTTTCGAACTGGGACACATTCACAATAAACATTTAAAACTTGAGCAGTACCATATATGCCCTTATGATGCTTCCCAAACAATAGAATTTTTCATTATTTATTGAGTGCTATGCACATTTGTTAGAAAACTTATATCAATCCTCATACATATACGTACCGTACAGCAGAAACATTTTGGGTTGGTGTACGTACTACATTAGTCACATAGAGGAACGTGAACTATTTTATTATTAATTCAGGTTCACAATATTTGGTCAGAAATCAAGATCAACAGGCACACTCAGAACGGTAAAATGAGCATGTATATATATTGATAGATTTGATCTTTGTAGCTGTAGCAAACATTTCTTGTGCAACTATACGACATGAAACCATGGTGGATTGTGGAATTTAATTTTCTTTGATCCATATGACCAGGAATAAAAAATAAAGTTTATATCGTAAATCTTGTCATATCGTGAGGGTTGTGGAATATTACCAATTTTAATTCAGGTAATAATATAATGTCCACCGCTAGAACTGTTTAGATTTTTGGGGGGATATTTTCAAATCTCTCAAGTTTAAACTATTCATTATTGGAACCTTAACTCTAATGAATGATGTCACGAACCAATGAATGCGATACAAATTGAACTTCATGTTGTATAAGATTATTGTAAGCGAGCCATTAGAGCATTAACCAATGGACCACAACGTGGTAGTAAGACGGCCTTTATGTCCAGATGGCTGTTAATTAAATGATTTCATAGGTGATGTGCAAATGATGTCATTCACTGGACTGGAAATTCAAACCATTTTAAGATTGATCTTATTGGACTACTTAACTTCGTCTATATACTTCAAGCATGAGAAATGGCTGGTAGCCGACGCTCAATGTTGTGCAGATAACCATTCGATACATAATATACAGCGATTATACAACATTAACGATGAAGTTATCGTATCAATTAATTTTTTTTCTGTCCTTGAAACCCTCAATAATCATTAAGAAGTCCGCAAAAAAGTCATATTATGTTAAGTTACTGGAAGTTAGTTGCATTTCACAAGGAACCCAGGCTGCACACTGTTCTGCTGGCTACTACAGCTACCTACCTCTCTGACTGACAGCAATGTCATCTAGTGCATCTAGATTCCAGAACGTAGTGATAAAAACGGCTGAACAGAGCAAAAGTGAGCCTCATATTTTTGCACATGAATTGTGAAAATGGATGTATCAATAGGGTTTCATGGTGTTATTTATTTTGACCCGGAATAGGTGTGACTTGGATTTGCGTCACCAAAGGTGAATAGATATTTGGCTGGACATTTTTGGGCAAATGCGTCTGCAAGATTTTCTGAGGACCTACAATTTTGTGCTGGAGCATCGCCGTGTATATTTGAAAATTCACTAAGTTTGTGCATAGTGGACGTGAAGCACGATGCTTGAATCAATGTTGAACTGTTTTGCTAGCCAATGTGGAAGAGTTCTACTTTTTAGTATAATTTAACAGCTCCAAATTCATGCATTTTTGTTAAATGTATAACCATGTGGCTTCAGAACAATTTTCTAATACACAATTTTAAATTGTGCGGTTCAGAAACTATGATTAAATCAAAAAGATGCAACATCTTACTGCATCTAAAGGATACCTTGCGCTTCTTGTGTTTTCCAGCTATTCTCGCTGTTGATAGCAGTCGCATGTTACTTGAGAATTATTGGGTTGCCCATTGTTGGCTCACTCACTCCACTGGGTAACCGTAACTTACTTTGCATGTTGTTTTGACGCGAATGTTTTTGTTTCCTGTTACATCTGCGTTCATTTCCTTGAGTGATCCTCAAATTAAAAATGTACGTCCGGAAAAAAAATATTTTCCTCATTTTTTATTTTTAGGGCAGACTCAACAAAATTATTTTTTTGTGAATAAAATATTCACGGCTTAGCAATTGGATTCACGGTTCAGAGGCCTTTTTTCACTTCAACAGAAATTCTATTTACACAACTTGTGAAATCCATTTGCAGCTGGTGAGTAGATGAATTACACACTGGGCTTCCAGTCATTATGCTTGGAGATATGCTCAAAACAAGACGCACAGCTCATAAGCTGTATTATTATGGTGTTAAATCACTGTTTCACACAGGCTGAAAACCCCTAAATTTCATGCTATGAAAAACGTTATTATGGCTCAGCAAATACATGAGTTTGCCACTGTCTAAAATATTGGTAGGTTGCGGGTTTTGTGCTCCCAGTGCATTGTTCCTAAGCAACCCACCACAGAGCTCAAAGTATCTGACAGACTGACAGCAGGTCTCAGTTGTGGGGCTGAGCTGTTCTATAGGAAAAATTCCTTGCATTTTAATTATTTGTCTTCCTTGGGCAGGCAGTTAACGCACCGTGTTAGCAACCTCTTGTACAAGTGTCTTTATTTCTGGTGTTGTTCACCTATCCCTTCTTTGTTTTTCATCTCTCTGAAATGTTAATGCTGCATCTTTTTGTGTTAGCTCTAGTGTGCTGGCCATATGAGACCTTTTGCCACTTGTTGATGGTGAATAATTTGTGACTTTCAGTGCAAGATAGCTTGATAGCTGAATTGCTATAAACTTTTGAGCCACTATACTAATATTACTACTGGTTAGGCTGCCTTCTCACAATACTCTGGCCACCATGCAGAAAGTGAGCACTAGACCAATCTAGATATTAGCCTATTCTGGCATAGGCGTTCTGCTGTAATCAATCCTGCAGTGTGCTCTAGCAACTTAAAACTGTTCTAATTTCTCAAAAATTCCAAAATTACGAAAAAATATTAACAAAAACCTGCAGAAAATGTCTGTAGATTTGAAATTCTTAGATCTGCAGCACAGTACTTAAAGTAGAATTACTTCAGCTTGACAGAAAGCACTCCTCTCACTTGGGATCTGATGGCAGCCAATCAGCAAAGAGCTTTTTGTGACATCACATGCATTGAATCTACGTTGCCAGGTACTCAACAATGGACCGTAAATATACTACTTATCCGCTTCTTCAGAATACAAAATTATTATATGCCCGAATAATATTTTTGATTAAATTTGGAGATAATTTAGGATTTTCAAAATTAATTGGAACAATGATTACTCAAAATTATACTTAATGGATTCATTCATAGATTTTTCTTTCTTCCTTGTCTTTCCCTCTCACATTTTTCCGGCAACTGTTTCTCATCTTATCCATTTTCAATTCGCACCATTGCAAATTTTAGTTATTTATATTATGAAGAAATAACTTGCTACCTTACATTATTTGATACCATTTGCTGGCCATTAGTTGTTGTACGAACATATGTTGCATGAAGTTCAACAGTCCGTTGATCGTGTTACCAAATCAAATTATGTTTTTGTCACCGCATGAATGCAAGTGGAGCACCATGTAAAATCTTGGAAACTATAACTGTTAATAGGTCGAGGCATCATTCCACATTGTCACAACTGCATTAGGCATGGATGAATATGGCAAAAAATTGACTGAAATGACGAAAAATTGCGGGGTATTTTTTTGTCTCAAGTTGTATTTTCTGTAGACTCCTCAATAAATATGGAAAAATTTATGAGCAATGAAAGAATTAAAAGCTGTCAGCTGAGTGTTAGAATCATTGAAAATAATTTTGTAGCAAGTATTTAACTATTTTCAATAAACAAATCATGCAAAACTTAAAATTATAGCAATTTCATGAGAATTTGCCATCTGTGTATAAAATTTTAATAAAGCCATTGAACTCTGATTCAGACTGTAAAATCTTTAATTAATGTTTCTATGTTCTTGTAAAATAACCTACCACTAGCTGAGTGGCAACATTTCGCACTTTTTTCACTGATATTGATTTTATAAGTTTTATATTTTCAAAATAATCAATTTTTTCACTAAAATCTGATAATTGCAATCATTTGTATAGGAATTGGTCACATGTATTTACAACTTATATGTAGCCAAGGAAGATTAATCTAATTTCTCCCTAGCTCCGAATCTCAGTCTCCCACATAACTCCCCATTGTTGTGACTTGTTTGGTCTTCCCTCAGTTGGCATTACATGTTAAGTCACCACATGCTTAATTGACAGCATAATATCATATATAGGAGAGAGGTTGCACACTCCTATGTCTCAAATGTACTCGTGCTGAATCTGATCATCACACCAAGCTGTAAACTTTGTACAAATAATCGTTTGGCTTAGATTTGGTGTCATTAGTTGTTCAATATTTCTTTACACAGTCACTTAGTTGCAGATCATATATTTTATAAACAAACTACTAACATTAGATTTATTGTGAAACTCTGCCACACTACAATGATAAATCCATCAATTGGATCAGGAGGAAGACTATTTGAATCCCGTCGTGTTGTCAGATTATTAGTACATTGGATTGCGTTATGTTAGTTCCAGATGGGTGCGCCAGCACAAAATTGTATTGCTTCATTAGATCTTGCTGATGCATTTGACTTAATTTATGTCCTGATAAATATTTTTCCTCTATGGCAACCCAAATCCAAGGCACATCTATTTAAGCACTAAATAATTACACCACTAAACACTAAAGAGCTCTCTACCAAAAGTTGACACGAACACACATGTACGTAAAAGTAGACACGTACACACAGGTACGTAAAAATTGACACGAACACACATATACGTGAAAGTTGACACGAACACACATGTACGTATAAGTGGATACGAGCACACATGTACGTAAAAGTTGACACGAACACACATGTACGCAAAAATTGACACGAACACACATGTACGCAAAAGTTGACACGAACACACATGTACGTAAAAATTGACTCGAACACACATGTACGCAAAAACTGACGCGAATTCACATGTAAGTAAAAGTTGGTGTTCATCAATCACGTGTTCATTTAAACTAGGGTGTTCATCAATCACGTGTTCATCTGAACGCTGGTGTTCATCAATCACATGTTCATCTGAACGCTGGTGTTCATCAATCACGTGTTCATCTGAACGCTGGTGTTCACCACTTACGTGTTCATCTGAACGCTGGTGTTCATCACTCACGTGTTCAAGTGAACGCTGGGGTTCATCAATCACGTGTTCATCTGAACGTTGGTGTTCATCACTCACGTGTTCATCTGAACGCAGGTGTTCATCAATCACGTGTTCATCTGAACGCTGGTGTTCATCACTCACGTGTTCATCAGTCACGTGTTCATCTGAACGCNACGCTGGCGTTCATCAATCACGTGTTCATCTGAACGTTGGTGTTCATCACTCACGTGTTCATCTGAACGCAGGTGTTCATCAATCACATGTTCATCTGAACGCTGGTGTTCATCACTCACGTGTTCATTTGAACGCTGGTGTTTACCACTCATGTGTTCATCTGAACGCTGGGGTTCATCAATCACGTGTTAATTTGAACGCTGGTGTTCACCACTCACGTGTTCATCTGAATGCAGGCGTTCATCAATCACGTGTTCATCTGAACGCTGGTGTTCATCACTCACGTGTTCATCTGAACGATAGTGTTCATCAGTCACGTGTTCATCTGAATGCTGGTGTTCATCACTCACGTGTTCATCTGAACGCTGGTGTTCATCACTCACGTGTTCATCTGAACGCTGGGGTTCATCAATCACGTGTTCATCTGATCGCTGCTATTCATCACTCACGTGTTCATCTGAACGCTGGTGTTCTTCAATCATGTGTTCATGACGCAGCATCTTGTGATGGGTAACATGACGCATGACTCATGAACCGTAGAACGTACTGGTAGTTCCATTTCTCAGCGAGACTAGCTCATATGTCCAAGATATTAATACTTGAATGTTATGTAGAGATGCTGCCAAGTCTGCTTAGCATTTATTGAAGGGTGGACTTCATCCTAAGTAGAACGCTCTAAGGAGAAGTAATCTATGTATATAACTAATGAGATGTTACTGTGCACTACTTGCGCCCGTTACTTGACTCTGCCTCTGGCTGAGCTTGGCGCTGTCACTCGTCCCCTTCTATACCGCGAAGGCAGGAAGCCCCGCAGTTGAGAAGCGCACTTGTAAACAAACTGGAATATTATGAACAAATTCCGTAAATTACGTTTAGTTTAACGCCCCTAATGTGAGCATCAACAGCGCATTGATTGTCTGCGTAAATAATGTAGAGGATCTGGATGACATTTCTAGGCTAATTACTAAAGACTCCTGATGGCATTCTGGTCTAAAATATTCATTGATGATAACCTAATGGAATTAGAAAATAAATTGAAAGCATGCGCAAAATTCGAAAACTTTTCCTGCGTGAACTACACAAAGGGAATTAAACGTGGTGGCAAAAATTGCCATCTCACAAGTAAAATGGATGTAAATGAAATTTGAAAGCATGATGTTTCTGATGTTTCTTGTTTTCGTCTCCGTTGACATTTGATTTAACTTATACAATGAAGCGTGGATTATATGTACGTGGGAGCGCGCGTGTCTAATGTGAGCGAACTTCATTGTAGGCTTAGTAATACGATACCAAGACTTCTCTACATTAATGAACCATTTACTCCAAATGCATTGTTTTTGTGACGTGTCTTGTGAGTGTTTTGTGGATAGAGATGATTGGTAAACTCTTCGTGTCTGGAGCTTCTTGTTACTTCACTCTGCCTCACTGATTAAAAGATGACAAGAATTTTGAATACCTCGTCAATACAAGTTTATGTCGGGAACGGAATTATAACAATTTACACCATCGACATTAAATAAACGTTCTCAATATTTACGCGTGAAAACTTCAAGAAATATCACCCAGTTGGTGGTCAGCGTGCAGGAATAATCAACCAATGAGGAACAAGCAAATCTTTGGACGTCAGAAACGACAACTGCGGCAGAGAGCAGCCACTGACAGCGTGCTGTACGCACCTCCTCCTGCCACGTTGTTATCATCATGGTTACGTTATTCGTGTGCCTCGATGGCTCCTCGATGGCACAATAATACGCGTTAAAAACAACTTAGAAGCGCATGCGTGAAGCACACGACGGCCCAGACGTCCCAGACGCCCGTTCCTCATACGTCTTTGCTTGTTTAGTGTAGGAAAAAACCGTTGCAGGATGTCAGTGAGAGCGTAATTAAATACTTAGTGGAGCTGAATACCTATTGCTGTTATAAAATATTGCATAACGGAGAAAAAATAGTGTCTTAGAATATTTCGTTAAGAAGTAAAAGAATTTGAGAATATCACTCCGCGGAGAAAAAATTATTAATGACAATCATTACTCTGATTAATTAAGGCATTAAAAATAGTAGTCGGTTGAGATGTAAAAGTTTTGTACATAAATATTCTGCGAAGAAATAAACATGATTCCAAATTATTTACAAGTGGAAATCCGAGTATCTCTACGACTTGAGACGTCATACGATGTCACGGTATTGATACGTGTTGAAGTGCGAATCGAGAAGGCGGCCTGCCTGACCTACAATAGCTCTAAATCAATACTGTAATATATCCGTATTGTACAGCAGGTCAGAAATCATGAAATATTTATGCAGAAACTTAAGCCATTTTCAATCATTTCAATTATGACGATAATGAAGTCATGGTGAATTCGTGATGAATGAGGGCTTCATGAAAACACGTTTAAAAGCTGAAATAAACTATGCAGAACTTTGACCATTTTCCTGCAGTTCACGTGTTCAGGTCACCATCATAACATTCTCTAGCCGATCTCGCGCATTAACAAAAAAAATTGTGAAAACTTCAGATGGTTAAGGAAAGTTAAAACCTTGAAAAATCCTGAAAGTTCAAGTTCGACGAAGTATTCGCAGTAAATCTAGAATGATAGAACAACTTCTTGGCAACGACCACGAATAGAAACGATGTATGAGCATCAATAAGATTATTTAAGGTGTTAAATCTTAGCCCTTGCCAACGTACTAACCGATTAAAGAACAGAAGTGAAAACAAATGCTAAATTCATTTGTTCGTATTTAACATCGCATCTTGTTTTTTAATTGAATTTATTGCGAAGGTTATATGTGTAAGTGCACCTGTACAATGTTTGAGTACCTAAAATCATGATTCAGAACGGGTCGGACAACCTCAAATTGTCTCCTCCATCTTATCGCTAAGAGGTGAAATTACCACAACGATACCACAACGATTTTTGAATATTTACTGATAAGCCAGCCTGTCGTTACGGGCGAAATCTGGTGACAGCTATCGCGTTCGTGGCGATGCAATTTTGCAAATCAAAATGCAGAAATTATGCCTAAAGAAACATAAAATTCAAATTGCTGAAACAATACACAATTGTATGTTATATGTCAGACACAATGTGATGATGTAATAATACTTATAAAATATAGTCACACGTTGCATCCTTAACCATCGAGTGCCGTAAACAAACAGAACGCAGTATCTTAAAGTTCTTGAGCATCGCTAATCTAAACGAACGACAATAAATTTTAAAGAAAAAATGTGTTTCCGAACGACCAGCGGGAAAAATGTTAACATTCAGCATGCAGGTGAAGCTAATAGGAATAACAATTACCTCAACAAAATATTAGAAAGGAACAAAACAAGCTGGCCAATTCTGCTATTTATAATCAGAGATTTGCCAGGCGCGATGACTCATCGAACACTAACGGCGTATGGAAGAAAAATATCAACAATGAATGGAATATAGAATATATAATGGAATGCATTATTGTAATAAGTTGAAATAAACGAACAAGTGTACAAATTTAACGCCGCAGCAATAAATTTGGTACATTATGTGCATAGTCTCATGAATAAATAAAAAGAAGTTAATTCAATACACATCGTTATAGGTGTAGTATATTAATACAGACATAGAGAACTAAACATAAATAAGGCCCATTGCGATGGCGGGGGGGGGGGATGAAGTGGGGGGCGTGCCGACCCATACCCCAGACCAGGCGCTGTGCTGCTGCAGGCGCAACAGCACAAGACTTGTTTTTCTTCATCGCGATCCCAACCTTCGTTCGTTTGCCCTTGAGAGGAGAGGGGCGAAGGAGGTAGTCACTGATGGCTATTTTAGCCATGATTGCATAACAATATGACATGGTTGCATGACAAGATGACATGGTTGTATACCATGATTAAATGATCGCCTAAAAATTTGAAATGATTGTATAACAAGATGGCATGATTTCATAACAAGATGACATAGTTGCATAACAAGATGACATGATTGCATAACAATATGACATGATTTCATAACAAGATTACATGATTGCATAACAATATGGCATGATTGCATAAGAATATGGCATGGTTGCATAACAAGATGACATGATTGCATGACAAGATGTTATGATTGCATGACAAGATGACATGGTTGCATAACAAGATGCCATGATTGCATACCAATAAGACATAATTGCATAACAATATTACATGATTGCATAACAATATGGCATGATTGCATAAGAATATGGCATCGTTGCATAACAATATGACAAGATTGCATGACAAGATGTTATGATTGCTTGACAAGATGACATGATTGCATAAGAATATGGCATGATTGCATAACAAGATGACATGATTTCATAAGAATATGGCATGATTGCATAACAATATGACATGATTGCATGACAAGATGACATGGTTGCATAACAAGATGCCTTGATTGCATAACAATAAGACATGATTGCATAGCCATATGACATGATTGCATAAGAATATGGCATGATTGCATAACAAGATGGCATGATTGCATAAGAATATGGCATGATTGCATAACAAGATGGCATGATTGCAAAACAAGATGGCACGATTCCACAACAAGATGACATGATCGCATGGCAAGATGTCACTTTTCGATGACGAAGACGACAGTCAATACAAATTCAGACAATTCATCACAACTGTCAACAACCGTCAGAAACTTTGTCACGAGTTATTAAGCCATGCAAATGCGTTATTAAAGAACTGGACTTCTCCTCAGTGGATATTGAAATACAACAATTATCCGAGCTCAGTTCACAAATTACTTACACATTTTTGTGTGAGTTTCAAGCTGATTGACCTCCGACCAAGTTTTTAGTTCGTTTTAAATTAAATTCGCACTAGATTTCGATGAGGCTCTACTTCGTTCGTACCGGCGTGAAGTCAAATTATGGAAAACTCTTACAGGGCCAGTAGTTAGTTTGCCTTTTTTTTAATTTCACTAGTATAGTGGGAATTATGTGAATTTTGATAAAATATATGTCTGCATGCTCATGCCCAATTGGCAGCTTCATGCGTGACACCAACAGCCGACCGTTTCAGAAACAACCAATGAGATCTGTGAAATTGTACATAAGACCATTAATGTTTCCTTCATTGAAACACCGCACGCAGGAATTAATTACATCACAATACTTTCGNCCGAAAATTGAACTCCACTTCATCATTGAGCTTGTAACAATTAATACAATCTTAAATTTGAACAAAGTATTTAGTTATTATTATTAATGAACATTCTTATTAAAATTTCCGATGGGAGTTCTATTGTGAGCACGCGGTCGAGATTGCAGCTAGTTTATTAGACCACAACAAAGCTAATTACGTGCCGATGCCAAGGAAAATCCAGGAATACCATAGTATTATTACTCATTAATTAGAAGAACAAGATGTTCTTGAATAGCGGTTCTGTGACTATGGTGCCCAATCCGTACTAATTATGGCCCAATTTGCCCTAAAAATTTGTATTACACTCACGTTGATCTCCCACATTTGATGGCCAAATCATTATTTCTCCAATGGTATTTAATTTATTTCCCGACACGGGAACCTAACATGACACAGCTTAGTAGATCAACGATTTGCGTGACTTTAGAATTGATAATTCGACTAAACATTTGGGGAATATTACTATGAGTATCTGGGGCAAATGTTCAGCAAATCAGCACATAATTATCGTTGTTTTGGTTTGTTATTCGAAACGCACGAGGATGTTGTTATTTTTTGGATTGATTGGTTTTCCGTGACGATTTTATGGTCTACGAAGTTATGTCAAATTAGGTCGCCCGGTCGGGCAATGAATGAAATACGATCTGAGAAATAGCGATGTGGCCTATAAATCGGGGAGATCAACATGAGTGTAAAACAAATTATTAGGACAAATTTACCTATACGGACGGATCGATAGAATTTCTCCAAGTGTCTCGTGATGGTTTTGTTTCATGGGCGTATATCCTTAAAGCGAAGAGTTAGAAGATACAAGGTCGTAAAGGTCATTCTTAAGAACTTGACCAAATTTTTAATAGGTGAAGTTTATTCGAGGTAGGGTGAAACAATTATTTTTTCACAAAATTTTGTGTTCATTGTTTTTTTTAGGATCACAAAAGACATCGGATGCTCCAATTGGTGATTGCTTGCTGCAAACTTACATGAAAAGACGACAAGATATCAATTGTGCCTTTTAAAAGAAGTGAAGCAAGATTACCGAACACTTTCACGAAAACTACCACTGAATGACTTATTTACGATTCAGGATTTTAACGAATTTATTGATTCAATTTGAGCCATTTTAATTCTATAAATGGCTTATGAGCGGTAATCAAGAGATGGCCTCTTGAAGAAAACTGCAATGCACCATTGATGAATATTTTCCCGGGAAATCAGCGATAACTTTCTCTGCCCTCGTCATTCCCTTGATTTATTTGGTAACTTTCCCGTCGAGTGTTGGCAGAAGTGGTCACTCCATCAATAATCCACCTAGTATCTACCAACTCCACCCTAAATCATCGATGCTCTGCTCTTATTTTTTATTTTACTTACCTGCATCACCATCATTTATATTTTCATTGATCATTACTCGAATACAATATTATCTATTTCACCATTATCATCACTGCCATCATCATTATCTGACGAACTACACAG
>JALHKN010150089.1:0-12632 GCA_039513755.1 Hyalella sp. 3TK10
ATTCAAGTTTAGAGGTAGGTGAGGAAAGGGGAGGGGAGGGAAGGGAGGGAGGAAGGGGGGTGGGGCGTCGGCGGCGGGGTGGTTGCTAGGCAACGCGGCGGGCATGAGTAGTGTGGGGCGACCGGAAGTGCGTCCTGTGTGTGTGTGTCCTGTGTGGAGCTTCCACATACTGGTGAAGGGGCGTAACGCGCATGAATCATCGACGTATTGGAAGCGAAGTGTCCAATTTATTCGCGTCGTCAACCATCTCAAACAGCTGGCGCTCGCAGCCAGGCATCATGGGTGTTACGAGCATGTAACGTCTTTCTTCATAGGCGTCGCGTGCATAAAACGCCGACGAACATCCACGGCCGCCTCTCGCAGCTTATTAGAAAAACCTAGGGCGTATATCGCCGAGATTATCGCCTCTGCACTCACATACTGAATATTTAAATTCATACGATTGTGTAAACATATTCAGCACGGATGTAGAAGAAACATCCTGGGAAATATACGCCCAGGAGTACGGAATTGTTCAAATATGACTGCAGTCATATTGAAACTCGATGCAGCACCGCAGGAGTATATGCGCCATTTGCTGCGTTCAGCTCGATGGAGCTTCAAGCGTTATCACCGTGCATCCGGGTTCTGGGTACCTAGTTCTGGTGTGTAGAAGATAATGTAAATAGAGCACACAACAAAATTGCAAGAGACTAAACTTAAGAAGATATTATGGCAAGCAGTGCAGCTAGAAAAACAAGCGACTCCGTCCAACATCTGCTGTTGCTTGAGAGTAACTGCCTGCAGAGCGGTGAGCTCGTGCTTTGGCGGTTGACAGGCAGTCGTATTATGTCTGTTTAATCAGCGCACAGGCGTCGTTTCACTTCACACATTTGAACGTTCATAAATTCACAGCCGCACGTCGATCACAGCTATTTATGGACGTAAACTGAACGTATTTTGTGTGTGACAGCCTCACAGTTAACAATTACGCTCTCGATTGTCTGCCCCGCCTATATCACACGCGCGTGCCGTTCTTGATTTTTGACTGGTTGGAACTAGAGCCTGGGCTTCTATATTAATTCTGTTACGTACACAATAGTCATTAATTTACCCACTATCCAAAAACCATTTTTTCAATCAATCCAAGA
Source organism: Hyalella sp. 3TK10 (assembly GCA_039513755.1). NCBI lineage: Eukaryota > Metazoa > Arthropoda > Malacostraca > Amphipoda > Hyalellidae > Hyalella > Hyalella sp. 3TK10. The sequence goes on from JALHKN010150089.1 coordinate 1,131, forward strand.
GTTTATTCTTGTGTTTTTGTGGTCGGAGCTGAAGCCTTCTGTCTTTTACGATCTACGAAATTTGTTGACTCAAAAAGAAACCGGCGAAGCCGTCTAGGGTCAGATCTAACTGAAGTTCGTCTGATGATGACTGGTAGTGACTAAAACCCGGCGCTTGTTAACCCTAATCGACTCTGGTGCCCGCAGCTACAAGCTCAGGTGCAGGAAATGTTTGCTTCACATCAAAAAATTATGTCCATCTTAATTACGCAGCGATAATTTGACTAAGAATTAATATAGAGTGTTTCCTGTAAAAACCGCCTTTTCAACGTGCAATTGGTTGACTTAAAACATCGTAAAACAATAGAAGACAAAAAATGGATTGTATTTCTACGCTCAACCACCGCGATATACAAAGTACAACAACTTCAATCGCGTGTCTCGAGCGATCAATATTTTGGTGGTGACGTTACTGATGGTACGGCTGAGAATAACTAGACGCGAAGGCCGCGAAACAGCGGTCAACGAGAGCGGCATGTACCTCTCTCCTCAGATGTCGGCGCGCTAATGGCTTTTACGCCTGGTAGGAGCAAGACCGTGCTACCACACCACGCATCGATGAGGACGGAGAAGTTTATACCACTTTTACAAATCACGAACCTAATTCGTATAAATCAACACAGCTGAAATTGTATTGATCCGAAACCAGGAATAGATCCCAGCCGAGGAGTATCCTGACAGACAAGACTGCGAGATTTGTTGTGAACTTTTTATTGAAGGTTATTTGAAGTGAGGGAAATTTTTTTCCTACCCGAGACGATCAGGGTTCATTTGTGTACCGAGGGATAACAGAAAATCTAGGGTTCTCATCATAGCTGATTAATTTTCGGTCACAGAAATTCATTTATATGTTTAGTGATTGGTTCAAATGTATAAAAGTTTTGATTTTGACTTTGAGTTTACATTGATTTTCCTTTCCAGAGAATATTCTGCTAAAATTTTAGTTCAATTAAAATTCAAGTGACTCATTCGAAAATTTGTTGCACTCGTTGAATTGAAAATGGTTCACTTCTATGAAAGGGATTTGGCAGTTGACGGAATGAATGTCAATTGATCTATGAACTGGTTAGAAATTGTAAGAAGGTCATGATTCTCATTCAAAGTGCTCTTTCACCTTGGAAATATCGATTGTTGGAACAATGAATTACGCATGTTGGTACTTTAGTAATAAATGGGCGGTTCAATACGATACAATATATAATCTGTAAATTGCATGAGTCAACGGTGACTCATGTGATCTTTGTATCTCGTCCTGCAGATAGCCATGAACATATTAGGGAAAGATAAATCTTCGTTTTGGGACGTGAACTTTGATACGAGCCACACAGAACGAATACAAACAGTTTTATCAGAGAGGATGATTGTGTGAGACGCCTTTTGTGCATACATTGATATCGCACTGCTTCCAGCGGCAAGCCCTTCTCGATTCTGAGTCCAAACCAGTAAGGTAATTACCAATATATTTTCATCGCCTACGAGATTGGCAGACAACAGTTTCCCGAGAAACGAAGTAGCCGTAAGGGCATCCACATTCAAAAGAATATTGCAATTAACCCCTAAACAGTTCAGGCCGATAAATTCGGCCTTGCATGCATAATTATTTGCCGATCCTAATTGTGAAGATGATCAGTAGACAAAGTAGAAACCAAAGACCGACGGAGTCAGTGACTAAAAGCCACAAGCTGAGCTGCTGTACAAATGTGAAATAATAGAAAGCCAGGTCCAGTAACCGAGACATGAGCGAAGGGCCGAGTATCTGAGACGGCAGTACAAGACAAGTTGCTGAAACATAATTAAAAGGCAGAGTTACTGAGAGACTATCCTAAACATAGTCTCGAATACTGAGCTATTCTTTATACTGAGCTACGGTGTGTGTATAAATATAACAGACATTGATAATATTTTTTTTTACATTTGATAGGAAAAATAATTTAAATTATCCGACAAATTCAAGCTCATACGTGCTAGGCGGGAAGAACATAAGGATCGAATGTATGCCGCATGCTTGATGAAGAAAACAGAGGAATCAGTACAGGTTATTCGATCAATTTATCACATTTCCATACACTATTTCAGCAAAGCATGTACCCTTCTGGTTAGTTTGTGCATTTGTCGTAAATGTGTGTCATGATGAAATTAATTAAAATATTGAATGCAAAAGCACACAACTTCCATCGCAACTAAAGATAAGCTTTCGTGCATAAAACCATAGCATTTCTGCAAAGCTTGCAGCGGATTCTGAACCTACAGCATCACTCGCTACAATGTTATTCAAGTGCAATACGCTGTATAAGATAGCATAGGTATATTAGTGTCTTATTAAATAAATTTTCAATGTTAAAATGTATCCACAAATTTCCTCACCGATTGCTGAGTTTCGTCGACTCATAACTCTGATATGCGGGCATAATACGAAGACGAAAATACGATTAGGAAAACCCATGCATGTATTTTCATTTGACACTTACCCCGCAAACGCTCATCCCATCATTTGAAGATAGTAACAACAACAATAGAATTTGTTTATCTCTTGTATAACAACCCCGTCTACAGTCCAACATTCTACAGTCTACTTTTCAGCTTTAAAGGGTCCCGTTAGATCTAAAGATTCGACCTCGCACAAAACGCGAATTCGTGTTTTGAAAGCAGTTACCATTAGAATGCTACACTAGACAAATCCTTATCCCAGTGGCATATCGATCAACAAATTAATACTAAACTGTACAATTAATTTGTTAGCTCAAACTAATTCATCATTCAGTCGCCAAGAAACATGGGCAATCGTTTGTCCAGAAAATCGAAATGGTTAACCCTTTTTGTCAATGCTACAGTATTCATGGTTAGTGTTAGTGTTTTGAATTTCAAAAATAACACGATTTCATATAGTGTTTCTTTTGAGGAGGATGGAAACAGTTTCATGAACAAAGAAAGTAAATGAATAAACTATCTAGAAAAATTCAAATATTCAAGTATTAATATAATAGTTATGGATGAGAAGTATGAGCAAAGATTTTTAAATTTCACCAATGAGCGAAAATAGTGTGGGCAGTAATTGCTCTTTAGGCTGCCAACTGATGATAAGCCCTAGCAGAGCAGTGAAAATACCAATGCTACGCTTGAACTATTTTGCAGGCCTGACTTGTATGTACAACTGAAGCGTTCAGGAGAATAATGAACACTTTTAGATTCAAAATATTTAAGAGTAGAAAAAAGTCTTTAGAGTTAGTTTTGCTTTCAAATCATTAGACATTCAATATCGAGCATCAATGGAATCTCTCAGGACAAATTCTACTCGAATATTCTTGAAACTAAAGAATAATAGTGAATACTTTTTGTCGGTAATAATTCTAGGTGAGTCTCAGCATTCCTCCGGCCTTTACTTCACGGCACAGAAAACTAAGTCAAGGCCAGAATTTAGACGCAACTGCCGAAGGTAATTAGAAGAAGCCTCGTCATCCTTCATGTGCAACCTCTTGTAGACTTAGTAAAGCAGATCGTGCCTGATAAGGTCTTCCTAGTGTGTCTGCAGTCAACATCAACCTGCATCTTTTTTTCATTTGGATTTTGAATGCCGATGACATAAAATTTTCAACTGTTTACTTTAAACTTTGAAATTCAACTCCTATTTCTTTTTATACATGCAATTGCTCACGTTTTTGTCCAAGATCAAGCTCCCCTATCATCATTCTACATGCACAAACCTTCTCTTATAAATCACAACAAATTTTGTCCACCGTAATTCAGTTCGCACTGGGGAACAATTTGTACAAAGGTTATCTAGTATAAATACAAAAGTGGAATACAGATAACTTTATCTTCCTTTTAACGTCAACGGACGTGCCAAAAGTGAGGGCAGAGGTAGAATAATTTCTGATTTAAAATAGGGTCGTGTAACCAGAGTTTAAATTTGAGTGTAGAACTATCGACGTGCGGTGAACGATTGATGCATCTTTGTCCGAATATCTGAACACCGGCAGACAAATACGCAAATTAAAAATTATATTTATTACAACGTGAGAAGTAGTGATTGAAGGTATAGAATGATATGATTTAAAAATCTTTATTTTGTATCACTTAATAAATAGGAAGGTACGGGCTCAAACAACTGGCAAAGTTTTAGCTTCCAGCGTGAAACTCATCATGTGTTGACTTGTGGTTCAGATAGTCAACCCTAATCACCCCGGGGAGCTGGATCACGCTACAAAGTCGAGTAAAAATCATTTTGTCTTTTCTATAACTGTGTATTTACCCGTCAGTTTTCTTAATGATGGGTAATTCATACAATGTAGCTGCATCACATATATCATGGATTTTTGTGATCTTCAACTGATATTTTTATATTTATAGTACCTTGCATTACATTCATAGAGTGGGCTGCGCTAGTTTTTTAACCAAACTCGCTTATTCGTCAATTTTATTTTACTTTATAAACACAAGTGATGGTTAGGCTTTGTTTATATATTTTATTTATTAAATTAAGATCCAAGCACAAATCCATGAAATGAAGCAGCGCAATGCATTGTAATATATACACGTGTTAATTGTACTGGGAAAAATGGACAGTCGACACTCGCGGCTTAATAGAAAACGATTTAGCATAGAAAACTTTTGATGGGCTACATTCACATGTTACCTTCACGTGTTTTTAGTGTTTTCAGAGCATTGAAACTTTACCGAAAATTGTAGATATATTCATTATGGGGCACACAACTCACATCAAGTACTATTCAAGGCCTTTTCAACGGATTCTGGTTCCCTATATCCGAAGTGATTAAGCACGGTTGCATAGAATTTGATTCGGGACTCGCTGTGTTTATTCTTATAAGCGGTTTTTCCTAATAAGCGGTGTGCCTTATTAGCAAAGTAGACTGTACTTGATACGACGCATCTACTGTACATAGTGTCTATGTGAACTAAGTTCTGAAAGTTATTCGGTTAACCGAAGTAACAATTAAAACTTGAATCGAGGTAAACAACAAAGAGGTATTATTTTATTTCTATTATAACATTCGTAATATATGATAGAAGTTCATTTGAGAAATTGGTTTCATATTTTGTCATCTTATAATATTAGTTCATAAAATAATTTGTGCAGTCTGAAATAGAACATGGGCCCTCATACTACAGCCCCTAAGCGTGAAACAACTCGTACAGTAAAATGACAGTATAGAAACATGGGAGGAGAATTCGCTTCTTGTCGGATTTCCTACAGCAATCCGCACTCTCCATAAACTAATAACGCCACATTTGCGGGAACTTCTTAATGGCTGCAGCCTGTAAAGATTGAACCACCGTCGTTTCGTGACGCACCTGGCATGCGTTTCCATTTAACTTGCACGTTTGACCTGACTGAATCTTTATTTTTGATGAAAACTTTTATCGCCTCCAGTTCATTATTTGATTTTGATCACTGGGTAAAAAACCAATCAGGTTTTAAAAGATAAACTTGGGAAACTGAGGATCCAAAAAATAAATTGATTGTTCGGTAATTAGATTATTGAAGCTTGTTTGGTTTCTCATTTGATCGCACCAATGAACGTTTTCTTGCTGCTCCTGAGCTTGGGGTGTGCGGTGGGAAACGTTTACAGTGCAGAAAGTTCTTGCAGTACAGTTTCAATTGAGACTTGAGACGTCGAGGATGAATAGGAACTTAAATAATGAGTGATTCTCCACAAAATTTTACATTGAGAAGNCTCCTGAGCTTGCATGGGGTGTGCGGTGGGAAAACGTTTACAGTGCAGAAAGTTCTTGCAGTACAGTTCCAATTGAGACTTGAGACGTCGAGGATAAATAGGAACTTAAATAATGAGTGATTCTCCACAAAATTTTACATTGAGAAGTACACTGCCGGTGATTCAAGCGCAACAAACTTGTTGCAAAAGCCCTACTAAGAGATCTTGTCTTCGAGCTCGAGCAAAATCCGTCAACGAAGCCAAAAACGATTGAAGGCTAAACACGAGACTGGCTAAAACTAGCGACTGCGTGGAGACTTGCACTCATCTTGCCCGGGGCTGCATCCTCAAACCAGGTTATCGTAAGTTGAATGATGATCTTAAATTCCGATTCCTCGTTTGCCGTCGACAGGTTGTTCTTTAGAACCTGAATGATTGTTGGTTAATGCATTCACAAAATCTTGATTATTTGTATGGATCTTTTATGTGTCTCCATTCTCAGCTTTAAATTATTAAAAAATTCTTACGTATTTATTTTATTTCCTTCATATTACACCCACGTTCTCGTACATCACGGAGCACAGCCGAGCAGAGGTGCAGTAGATAATAATCCTCAACAGTGTTTTTGCCCAAGCTTTGTTTACGGAACAAAGCCAGCTCTGGAATGGCGACTCTTCGTAGCAGCTTCGTCCCAAATCCAGGAGTTCTTCCCGAATTTGCCAGCGCTGGTTACTGTTACCCGTTTACTTCGATTTTGGGGTAACGGGGAATGATTTTTTTCCGGAGGCGAGGTAAAGAAGGCTTTGTGGCGAGGACGTTGTTATTTAGGGGGTCACAGTTTTGATAAGCCCGTCGTAGTGGAGTCCAGTCTTGGGTACTAGGTCCATAACTATATTCACACTAGCTGCTACTTTAACCGAGTGGTGTTTTCCCAGCCTCATGAACAAGTCAATTATTTCAGTATTCATTTATTCAGTCTATGGTCTGATTATTCTGGTAACAAAATTCACGGACCAATATTAAGAATTCATGGTCCGAAAATTCACGGTTTAAAAAATCAATCAGTAAGACTTGGTAACGAGAAGGCGTACACTCTGATCCAAATATGCAATCTCCGATTGACAAAATATCTTGTTAATGAGCATATTATTGAAGAAAGTTGTAAATATGGTTTCAAGGAACACAATATTTGTAACTAACATATTTTACTTGAAAATAAAAACAATTTAAAGTACGTCCGTCGATTATGACCGACTGTTTGACAAGACGGATCCGCTTACTGGAAACGGTCGCCTACGCTGTTTTATAATTATGCGTGATGATACAGAAGCGATTGGTCGATGGTTTTCAAAACCTCGGCCTACTACAGCGTCTGCAAATTTGTAATCACGGCCAGAACGCTATAGCTAAGCTCTTCATAACTTCATTTCGATAGTCTTTAAATGCTTATACAAGCTGCATGGGCACAAGTAAGGTACCTCTTTAGAACAATTCTAGCAATAAATGTATAAATCGTAAAGAAATCTGGTTGATTCTGAACGAAAGAGATTCTAAAGTTTGATATAGATTCAAGTATCGGACAATGCAACACATTAAAGTACGGGGTACAATTGTATTTTTGAATTACTTCCATTATTGGTCAAATAATGGCGTGCTCATGCAACGGTGTTGTTCATTAATTTCCATAAGGTCTCTGATGGGGGAATTTTGATGATTAACTGAATGATGTTTCGTTTCAGTTCCTGTAAGGTATCAGGCATTTCAATGTTGAATTTTTCATTCAAGTATCCTCAGAGAAATAAATACGGAGCAGTTAGATCATGAGATCGAGGCGGCCATGCTACGTCACCAGAACGAGAAAATAATCAGTGTACAAAATTGCCTTCAACATTTCCTTTGTCGCTCATGCTGTAAGAGCTGTAGCTCTATCCTGTTAGAAAAATAACTTACATGAACATTCATTACATATTCTGTGTTATAATCTTTAATTTCAGGAAATAAATATTCCTGAATCATCTGTCTATACCGGTTAGTAACCTAATCATTATGATGGAAGGCAAATTCCACTATTTATACACGTTGAATTTGAGTAAATTATTTTACTACTTGTTAAACCAGTATGTAAGGATCGTCGGTAGCACTGATACGCTGAAATGTTTCAAAATCTACGCTTTCATTCTGAATTAATCACATCTCTTTACCATTTGTAGTTTAGTTGATAAAGTTGTTTTTAGAAAGGTACCTTATTAATGTCCCACCCGGTACTATAGCACAAAAATCACACTATTTTTCAATGAACGATTTGATTGTCCTCATTGTTAACATTCGTGAAATTTTAATTAATTCATGAATGATTAATGTACTTGAATGGAACTAGAAGGGATTATTTGACGTGAAATTTATGGAATAAATTGATATATGCTTATATATGATGAATTTTGTTTTTATGTCACATTTCATGACGGCAGTATCGAGAAATTTCGGCCAGTTTTCTTATAGATAAACTAAATCTCGAATAGTAAAGTGGAATGCAATGACACAACATAAATTTCAAATTTATCATTTAAAAGAGTTTTTACTCTGGAAACATTTCCTTAAACACTTAAACCTGCACGGATCTAGAAGTCTGAGTCCTAAATTTAAATGCAATTTCAAACTCAAAACAAGAATGATTGTTAAAAAATAACCATAATTTCACTGAATAGGATTTACGCTGGAAGCAAAACCACAAAAACTTCAACGAACTGCTTTTAGTAGCTGGATGGTATTTTAAAATTAGGCGTTCTATACCAAAACTTTAACAATAATTTGTGCAATACCCTTGCGAATAATTGAGGCTAGTTAATTGTTACACGAGCAATGATACAACATTCACCAAGATTCTCGGCATCATTGTACCAGGATCCTCCTGTGGTGACAAATTGGTCATCTTTCGATACAGATTTGTATCCCAGAATTATATACAAATCAGACGAAAAAAATAAACGCTCAAGCAACGACACAAATGGTAATCGTGTGGACAAATCCTCCGCAGATTTGTGGCTAACGACCAAGAGTTGTAGAATTCGCGTTTCACTCTCTAGAAAATTGGAATCACTCGAATTGCAACACGATAGGATGCAGATGAATGCCATACTTGCTTCACATATGAGCACACAATTTCTGCTCGCTGACTCGGCTTTTCATTAACTCACTGACACGTCCAGTTCAGCAAACAAGTTCGGCCTACTCCACAGTTTCTTCCAAACTAAAAACTGGAAGAAAACTATTATAGGTGAACTCTCTTACCTACTTATAAGCCGATCAAAAATTCATTTAAATAGGGTGAAATATTCAATTGACGATGTGTGAATCTGTGGTACAATACATCCATTCGTGTTCTTGTAAAAGTCTGGGACGAAACCAGGGCACCGAACTCATTTAATTCCGGTCCTAACGAATTCAACAAAGTTTAAGATTAACGACTTGCCCTTTTCAAAATTATTAACGAGTTTTNTTTAATTCCGGTCCTAACGAATTCAACAAAGTTTAAGATTAACGACTTGCCCTTTTCAAAATTAGTAACGAGTTTTTTCTCATCGGTGATGTGTAAAAGTTACGTTTTTGTTAAAATTTTGCATGATACCATGACACTGAGCCATCTTCAAGTCCGGCAACGAAATAATTTAATGTTGGGCTTAGAACCATAGCGAACAGAGTGCCGGTGTCCATGCTGTTAAATGGTTTCAGTTCGACCGGGACCCCTGTGAGCACCGGCGTTCTCAAGTGGTAGAAGTGAACGGTTCCATGGATGTCATGAGTGGCGACAATATTCGGAATTGACTTCATAGCCCCTCTGGCGAAAAAATTATTACTGAAGATCGAGAAAGAACGCTGATTTCTAATTACTGTAGACTTCAGAGCGGTGTGGTCGAGGCTGTAAACCAAGAACACCTGCAATGGCGCGTGAGTATCAATAATTTTGTTCACGAAGTAAATATTTAAAATTACGTTCAACAGTAAACCGAAATTAAAATTTACATTCTGGAAAAAGCAGAAAGGAGCAAAAAACTATTCACAATCAAAACGGTGGCCAAAAAAATGTCGCATCCAAACTTCGTTTTTTCGAGAGCAGTTAATGGAAATACTACACCGATGACATTCATATCCAAATTAGTGTGCTAAAAACATGCACAATCGATAGGCTTCAGATGAAAGCAGTTGGGCCACGAACAAATTAGCAATATTCAAATTTTTCTCCCGAATTCGTGGGTAACTTCTAAAATGAAGGCATTGGAAAAATATTCCTGATAAGTTACGTACAATTTACGGCTAAGTATGAGAAAATATAATTCTTACTGTACGTTTTCCAAGGACAGGAGCACCGACAATGAAATTCTCTCCGGGTCCGACGAAGAGATTTTCGGAGAGATCTGAATCGTGTGGAGAATGGGTGAGCTCGTTCACGGCTGCGGTGCGTCTCGGCGTCTCTCGGCTGATTTCCAGCGACGGCCGTTCCATGGTCTGCAAATAAGATTAATTTTGTATAGTGATCCTTGCTGTGAACTTTGCTGGACTTACCAGTAGGCCAGGTATAAAATATCTCAAAGTAAAAACCATAAATTTTATGTCAACTTTTAAGAGCTAGGATGGATTACCGAGATATGTAAAGGTGCAACTTGAAAATTGAAGACAATTTTTAACAACTTAACTCAGTAAAATATTAAAACCCTAACATCAATTGAAAGAAAGGGGGAAAAACCATCGAAATTTGCTTAGGCTCACTAGAAGATTTGCATCAAGCCACAAATTATCAGTTCATTATCAGTGCTTAGCGTTCATAGATAATCAAATTTTTAGAATACCTATTCATGAAGGTCTTCGATTTATTTATTTCTCTTAGTCTCGAGTGAATGCGATTATCTTGTAATCCTAGTTATTCCAAGCTACAAGATTTCGAGAAATTCGAGATTTCAAAAATTGAGGGAAAATTCAAGGGGAAAATTCGAGAATTTCAAGAATTGAGTGAAAATGTACATTGCAATACCGTAGAGTTTGAGAGTATGCTAGACTGAGGCTAGGCTAGGTTGGCGGGAAAAAATGGCGGGAAAAAAATGGTGGGAAAAATCCGAGGGTAAGTGAGGGTAAAATCCGAGGGTAACCGGAAGTGCGGGAATGGACACCGGAAGTAGGGGGGTGGGGTGGCCGGAAGTAGGGGTTGCGGAAGTGACGGTAAACGGAAGTGATACAATTGACTGCTAACATACTACTTGCGAAGGCATATATTTGAATGAACAATGCAGTATATGACATTCCAGTAAAACGTGGTGAAGTGGACAAAGAATATGTCTAGTTGAACGTTTACACTAGAACAAAACCTGATAGTACAAGGCAATGCAATTTCTATAGTAACACAGATTACATGTGAGTTAAATAGCAATTTGCCACAGAAAATGGGGGTTCTATTCATTAGGAAACGAGTCCTGATAAAACTCATGTCATATTAAGGCTTGTTTCTATCTATAAGTTGAACTAGGTAACCTAATTACCAAGGCATAAGATGTCTAGTTAGTCGGTAGTATTCGGCTTACAATTTACAATATGAAAACATCAGTCTAGGCACAGGAAATTCATCACAGACGATCAGGAAATCTTAACCAGAATGTTTGCTCACTAGGCAAGGGAATTAAGGTAATCATATTCACAACACATCATGAAACTTTTATCAAGGATGAATAGTCTGAATAAACTTACCCAGTTACACAAGCTAAAGTACTAAGCTAAGATGGTACGCAAGTATTTACAAAGGAGT
>JALHKN010150090.1:0-10780 GCA_039513755.1 Hyalella sp. 3TK10
ATCATGGAAGTTTGAAGGCACTGAAGGCAAAATTGCATAAATAATGGGCCAAAATACCCCAGCATGTGATTCGTGACTCTTGTAGGTCCTTCTCCAAGCATCTCCAGCTTACCATTGATTTTAATGGGGACTATTGAGTAAATGTTATTTGTACTAATTCTCTATTGATTTTACAACTATATTTTACCTGTGTTACTCAAACTTTAAGTTTCGTTCCGCAAATACAGTTGTTTGAATTTGTAACGCTAAATATTGATCACCCTAAATATTAATATCTACAAACGTGAAAATCTAGTTTTATGAAAAATCATGTTTTCATAATATTTAAACTGCGGTAGTCGCGTTAGTTTGGGCTGTCTTTATGATGTCAAAGTGTGAAGTCCACCAGCTTCTTCTAATCTCGGTTGGCTTAAGAGTGGCCACTAAATACACGATAGCAGGTTACCAATGATTTCAATTTGATTTTACGTTAGGCAGTGCATCTTTTCGTCATACTGTTCAACGTTTTCAAAATTGTGATTTTATCACGAGCAATTGTGAACGTGAATTTCACGTCATGGCACTCCTAAGTTTCAACATCCACTGACTAAAGCTAAACACACAAGGAAGATTTCTTGACGAATAATTTGTTATCGTGTTTGTAAGTTTTAAACAATAATTAACCGTATGACTTCACTCACAACGTTTACACTCTCAATAATGCACAAGTATTCAGTGTAAAAAGTAACAAATTTGTGGTACATATTATAAAGCGAGGCAGTACATCTCAGACTTCCCAATGGATGCTCGAAATGTTCAACATTGAAGCTCCAATCGAAGTCGTCGAGAACGTGGCAGTAACAGCATACGTTCAATTCTAGTTTCCGACATTGCGAGTGATGGCTTCTTCAGTAGTGGTATTTGCCTTGATGTGTTGGTCCTGAAGGCTAAGCCAGTTCATGTGGGGAGATTCATGGTGGAAGGACTCATTAGACCAAAATATAAAAATGAGTTGCAGCCCCCATAATTTTTGTTATGAAAAAATAATTATACTGAGGATGTTTGTTAAAAATCTATCCTTGGATACAAGATACATTGAACAAATACTGCATTTACTTTAAAAGTATACAAGCCCGATGAATATCTGAGATACGTATTTTGTATTTTATGATCAATTTTTAACCTAAGATTTGAGGTACTGCTAGTCTATGTTTTTTTTAAGCTTCCAGAAAAAAAGCGCAAAATTTCCCAATTTCGAGAGTAAATCTTTTCTGTTGGACTTCATCTTCATAAGCAAGTCGCTGGCAACGAACAAGCGTTACCTAGAGCAATATACAGTACGAATGAAGGTCAGGGCCACTCTTGCTAAGAAGGAAGTCTAGAAAATAGTCTCAGTTTTGTTGATTTAACAAAGTCGTGGGTTCTGCCATTCAGGAAGAAGAAACATGTCAGCCTTGTAGCGACTTTGCAACAGCATCATTTTGTTAGATTTCAAACGTATTCGGCAAACATGCTTTACGTGCATAACTTCGTTCCTACTGATAGCAAAATGTTTTATGATGAATATCATAGCTTTTTTATCCGTATTGCATCGGTTATTTTAATTCTGAGCCTTTTCTCGCAGTTAGTGTTATGTTTGAATCAATACTTTTTTCTCCTCATGCGTCGAGTTAACCTTCAATTTTTATTAGAAAAACAGATTAACAGAACAGTCGCGATCAAAAAAAGTTGTTTTAGTCACATTTTAACGGTTGTTCAAAGGTTAGTCACATTAACAAGGGAAAATTTTCGTCAAAGTATTTGAATAATTAAATGAACAAGATTTGTATTCTTGATAACTTCCACGCAAAAAAATACCCTCGTTAAGGTATGTTTTTTGATGTAGACATCAATGCATAATTATTTAGGCTCTATTTGCGTCGATTTTTAACACATATTTCATCAAGATATATGTCTACCCAAATAGAGTGAAGACGATTTCAAGCGCACCCTCATTCTTTTCTCCAACTAGTATAATTATGTTCTAAGTCTAAGTTACTTGAGAGAAAAAATTAGTTATAGGAAGTAAATTTAACAAGTTGCATCCACACTATTTCGATTCGGTCCAGCAGTTCACAACCCTGAGAGCAGAAGCAGGGCTAATCTGGCTAAGTAGTGACAGAAAAGTTGACTTGATCGTCATATCATCAAGAAGGTTAATGGTTTAAAATAAGCTACATTGATGATTCGCCGGCATTACGTCCATGCGCCAGCACTCATCGCTCTTAAGTCGCCGGAGCCACGGCATTGGATTTTTGACTGGGAAGAGTAGATCTCATCTCTTGATCTCAGTTCCCTCCCCCTAAAAACTGGTAGTGGCTATCAAAGTAATCATTATTTTTCATGTATGATTGGATTGTGTCACTGTGTTTCATGGTTGACAAAAACTGCATGTTTTTTATACCATGACACCGGCACGTGCAAAATATTGGGTCCTCCAGGGCAGTAATTCTCCCGCTGCTCCATGACTTGGTCCGTGTCCAAGGTCATCCAAGGTGCCTCAATTCAAAGAAAACAACGGGCACTGCCTAGACTCACCAAATCCTAGATTCGTATTTCTCTGTTGACTGGCCTCTTTCGCTGCCCTTTCAACGCATTCAGATCGCCAGTCAGTCAGTACAACACATAACAAAAACAAAGTATGTAATCGTCCATGAACTCAAATCACGTCAAATCGAAAATGACCGTGAAATATATTTTTTAAGAGCCATGCACCTCACTCTAGCATGCCCAAAGCACGACTCAAAAGCGCATAGTTGACATGGTTTAATCTCAAGTTTTTGTCGTCAATGATAAGATAAGCTCTTTTTAATATTGCAAATGAAGTATGTTCTATAATATAGAGTTAGCTTTGCATGAATTGGGTCCATTTATATGAAACTATATCCATCTTTTAACGCGGAAAAATAAAAGTGGACCAGATCGACACTTTTGCGTGCACGGTCGCGGTCGAGTTTGCGTAAAATTTTGCTGCACTTCTTGTTCCCATCCTCCTCTGGTTTGAAGGCGAAGTGACTTTTTCACTTGACGGTGGACATACACACTCAGAACGGAAGCAATATTTTCCATGTTTTTTTTTCAAATCGGTGAAACATTCCAACAGTAAAATCTAGACGCGAGACAAAATATGATTTGTGTCCCTTAGTCCTGCCTCAGGCAAACGCGAGTCGACTATTCTAATCCCTTGAACGGCACAATAATGTCACAATTCAGGAGTAAATATGAATTGAATGAGAATTGTCCACTGTGGTTGTCATTTATCGGTTATAATCTTAATCTCATTTGGGAGGGTTGGCAACACTAAACGCCTCAGTGTGTCCCAAACAAAGCAAACCGGTTTAACACTGATCGTCACCTGCAACATCAAATCCAAGACTAAACTTGACGAAACAACCTCAGCTCACTGATGCCCAGCCACAACGACAAGAAAAGTAAACTCGGCTCGAAGATTGCTGGAACCTTTTGTGTCCTTCAGGTGCAGGATGGAACCGACTCAGCGGTGTACGTAAATTAATACGTAAATTACTGGAGTGCCTGCAACAAGTCATCACGATTTGTCGTTAAAAGTAAATAGAAAACCAAATTCATTTATTTATAACTCAATTCAGTTAAGGACTTGACAAAAATTAACGTTCATAGTTCTCGATCGAAAAATAAACTAATCTCAGCTAATTATCGGAATAACTTCTCCTTCAGCTAGTCAACTACTTCGAGTCGCAATTACAAATCTCACAAATCGTGAGATTTGTAAATAAAGTTTATATCAAACTATTCGTCAATGAACTTGATCTCCAAAATAATATAAACATTGCTTCATAATTCTTTGGTAACTCAAGCAGTTGCTGGAGTAAGTGAAACTTGTGCTTAATTGACTTGCTTAATTTATTACCAAATTTGATCCCTAAGCTAGACCTACAATCCTCAGCAGTCAGTTTGTTCTGAGTCAATATCCGAGTGTGTTTTTAGTTCCAATGACAAGGTTTCTTCCTTTGTTTTTCAACTGTTGCTTTGTGACCAGATGTATGAGGTCAACATGAATGATAAGTGAATGACCAACTCAGAGACGGGACTCTCGTTGCGCATCATTGACATCAAGTTAGATGAGATAATAACTCAGGACTGCGACACTGGCATGTAGGAAACTATATATTCTACCTATTCATCTAATTCATGCTTATAATTGACACTGTATTTACTATTTTTAAAAGGCTTGACATTCATTTATTAGTTCATAGTACGACCGTCATAACCTATAGAAGATAAGGAAAATCAAACACAGATATAAAAATCTAGTATTATAATTCTGGCTATCCTAACATAAATCAAAGCCTTTCTCTGTATGGAAAATACTGTTACATATTTTAATAAAAATTTCAGATATTTTTAAGCTAAATTTATAAACTTTCCTGCATAAGACTGGAGCAGCTGCTTGTGCTGTGCACTGCATGCAGCTGCTCAAACTGTGCACTGCATCTGTTTCTGGCGCTGTGCACTGTGTGCCGTTTCTCGCGCTTTGAACTGCATGCAGTTTCTCGGCACTACATCAGTTTCTAGTTCACGCACAGCCCGGCTTGACTGTGAGCGGAGGACACGCCACGTAGTCAACAAGCTCGTAGGGCCACACACTACAGAGGAAGTAGGAGAGCTTCGTCAACCAGTGGGGCATGTACCGCACCTGCAAGCATCACAGTAATTGTGCATATTATTTACGATGGTCACGTATCAATGATCTTTATTTGGAAATGTTCATAGAATCTATATTATTAGCATCCTTCTGCAGATCAATAGTTTGACATACAAGATTCAGTAACAACCATTAGAAGTATTTTTGAAATCTTTTAAAATTATGAATGACTGTTGATAAGAAAGTACAAGGAAAATGAGAATGAAAAAACAAAAACCAAAGCTTTATTTTTAAACACTTCTCGTTATAGAAAAGTTGTTTATCCAATACTGACTGCCAGCCAAGAATTTGAAACAAAGTTTAACGATTGTATGCGCTATTAGGAGTAGGATCCTTAAAATTATTTACGATAGTGTTATCCAAGCGCCAAACGCTCCTGTTGGTTCAAACCACCCTTGCCAATCACGAACGTAAAATGGGGAATACGGGCATCGTAAAACTAATGGTCATTGAATGATGTCGAAGAATCCAACCCCATGACTGTAGACTGATTAGTAACTCAAAAGAATCATTCACCTCTACTTTATTGTTCCCTATCCATACAAGCAACTGTTTTTTTACGGCCGATTCTCTTGAGTGGATTATTTAATATTTGTTATGATTTTTTTCAAATAAATAGCCAGTTAAATGAGGCTGTTAAGTTTATCACCTGGTAAATAAAATAATATGTAACTCGCGATAGAAGTAAAACGAAATTTGGGGACTCATAATTAAAATGATACCGAAACCTGCAACATATTCTAAGGCCTATAAATCAGGTAGAAAGTAATTCCGATTGATTTAATTAGTGTAATTTAGTTAATATGAATAAATTATAAGGTTGTACGGAAAAGTGCATTAACCATATTAATGTTACGTTATTTTTAGTCCGTTCTTATTAGTTGAAATGGCCATCCACCCAGGAGGTTGCAGAATGTGACATGTCACAAACATGGTGCTCCAATAGCTGATTAAATTTATGATAAAAAGTATTTGAATAATAATGTTAAATTGTATTTAAGCATTTTCAGAACTAAGTTTGTCCCAAAAATAGCTACCTGCTAACAATAGAGTTGAGCTCTCAGAAAAAATAAAGCACCCACCTTGGGCTGCTGCGCTGCCACGGCATGCACGACATCGTCGATAACTTGATATATTTTGTCCGCCTCTTGGATGACTTTCTCTTGGTGTTCTACGGCAGAGTTGAAGCGGCCCTCAACATAGGCTTTTCCGTACGACGATTGCAGCGACTGCCTGGCGCTACTCCACCACATTGCGTTCTCCTTGATAATTTTGGCCTTCTCAGTCATGTCCGTTCTGGGGTGGAGAACTTACAATTATTGTTATCCACGAGTGGGAATTATCAACAGGATTCAAATCAACAAAAATTCGATGGCTTCTCAGTTTTGCATCCAGTCAGCGGTAGCTGTTTTGGCCCTAAGAATGCAGATTTTGCTGTATTTATGAATATGGAAGTTTTTTTTGTGAATTCCTAGTAACAGAAACTGGCTCATCGTGACTAAAAGTAGAAGAGAGTAATCTCAAAATCGAAATTATCTCTTCTTCTAAAATTTCCCATCTATATTAAAATCTTTTTGAAACTTTTCAAAAAGTTTTTCATACTCAACAATTAAAATAAGCCTAGAAAAACCAAAATTAATCGTCTGTACAAAGTCCCGTTCATAAAAACGAAAATAATTTGTCTGGTATACAGATTTAAAACCCCAGTTAGTTTTCATTAATTCCAAAGAAGCGTTTTATTTCATCACCATGTTGAAAGAGTCAAATATTTTATATTACTGTCGCAGTTTGATCTATTTTTCCTCTGAAGCAATCCAAGCTCTCACACGATTAAAAAAAAGGAACGAAGATTTCGTAGGAGCCGAGTAACAATTAATTCAATCATTTGCACGAGTAAAGTGAACGGTAATGAGGATTAACGTCGATTTGGAATCGTCGTCCTTTTTTCAACATAGTTACTAATATAAAAATGTCGATTGCATGCTTTGGCGCGAAATTAATCATATGACTCACCTGACATCACTAGTTATATTATTTTCACAGTAAAAATATCAGTTAATTTTTATTTTTCATGAGTTTAAGATCAACAGGACCAAAGAAAAAACTTTTGGTTTTTCAAAATTAGCGACGAGTTGCAGGAAGCTTGCAGCAAACATCACATGAATTTTCCGGGTTTGCATATTCTGGGTTTTATCAGATCCCGCAAAAATACTCACGTGGAGAGAACTTTTCCTTGTGAACTCAACCCTTGCCTACCAGTCTTCTAACCTGTAACGGTGCGGCATTGGTAACGGCGTACTTTTTTAAAACTTGGCTTACGTGCTTCACTATATATTAAAATGATTATTGAAAAAGAAGCTTGTACTTCAAGACTTGGCAGAATAAGATAATAATGAGAAGAACAACAGCTGAAAATAATAAAGATAGTTTAGATTTAGTTTCTTAACAGTAATAATGTATAGATGGTGTCGAAGTGTGGTAAGTACAACATTGTTGTTTCTGAAGAAGAAGGAAAGTCCGTTGCCAGCACAGTCGTTTCATGTTGAATGTTGATAATTTCTTCAATAGATCTTCTAACGATCGATTGCCTTCTCATGAATAACTTGCAGTGAACGCTTCGACACTGATTATGTTGGCCATATTTAAATACATTTACTGCAGTCTTCTGCATTCTTTTATTCCTAATTTGTTATTGCGAGTGGAGGATGCCATCTTTGATGAAACCTGATTCGATTAGTGATTCAATAATTAGCTAACCAAACTAATTGATGATGATTATCATAATTACTAACTATATTTGTCAATGTGAAGCAAGAATTTTTTTTTATTTATCTATGATGGTTGAAATTGCCTAAAATGAGCCAATAAGATCTCGATGAAGATACTTGTGGTCGTGCGAAAAGTTTATTAATTGAAGTTCAAATATTTCAGTGAATCTTATATTCGTCCCAACATGGAATTACCTTCTCTGAAGAAGCCCCACAAAACTCGATCAAAATTAGTAGTGGGCTACGGTAATCTTACTTGTAGAACCGTGTACCTGACACATCGTGGCTAGTGATCACCTCAGTTGTAGAACACGAAATGAGTTGCAGGCTATAATTATCTCACTTGCAGCGGTCAATATAAGCTGTGTGCTATAATAATCTCACCTGTAGAAGCCAGGTTCGATGGAATGCACAGAGATGTTCCAGGGCTGCAGCTCACAGCGCAACCCGTCGGTGAGCGCCACGACGGCGTGCTTGCTCATGCTGTAAGCGATGATGCCCGGCCCTGTTGCTCTGCCTGCGTGGACGAATGTTTCGTTTTGGTGCGTGCACAACAGCTCTCAATTATTCATCGCATGGAACCGGGGAGCTTCATTATTTAAATTCATGAATCTTTCACACTTCTACATAAGGGATTATTACACTCAGAGGGTCGTTGAAACGTTTTCCTTGAAGCCCATCAACTCTCTAAGACATTATTTTTAAGAATGACCTTGTCCATTACTTTGCGCTCTTATTCGCCGAAGCAAAAGAAATTACGTACTATGATGATTATTCGCTTAATTTTTTACCATAATACGAGAATTTAACTGACTCTTACCATATGCTCAGACGAATTTGAATGAAAAGCCAAAACTCAAGCGACCTACGAAAAAAACACACCCGCCAAGGACACAACGTTGACCACTCTGCCCTCGCCAGCTGCTCGCAGCATCGGCAGGAACGCCTTCGTTACGACCACGGGCCCTAAGGTGTTCACCTCGAACGTTTTCCTGTACAGCGAGGTGGGTAGGAACTCAAAGTCACCGTAGTGGCCGATGCCCGCGTTGTTCACGATGCTCCAGAACACAATGTTGCCTTCAAGGACAAAAGGTGGTGGGATCTAATACATACTTTCAGTGTCTAGTTATTAGAAATAATTGCAGTATTGATTGCAGTATTCTTATTTAAATATATCCTGATGCATCTTGAAGTTCAAAGTTCCTACTCTAGGAAATAATTATCTATACATAAATCATATCAGTCTATTTTGACCCGAACCAACTCCCGTTTTTGGTAATATTACTGTGCAAATTAATGATTGATAATTAATTCAGATAGACAAATTTCTCTGTGTCTTCAATTGATTCGTTCATGACCGTCTTTTCTGACGCCTGATTTAAGCAGAGTATAGCAAGTTAATGAGCTTCTGGTTGGGGATTGTAGAATTTGATGATGCAAATCAGTATTGATCTGTGAATTTGAAAATGTAGAAGTATTTACAAAAAATGTTCAGATAAACTTCTCCGAGTGTTGCAGTGTAATGTTGACTACTCACAATTTTCGCGAAGATCTTCTTGGACTTTGAGGACGCAGTCGTCGACGTCTTCTTGCTTCGTCACGTCGAGCTTCAGCACCCGAATGTTGGCGTACCGCGTCAGAGCCGCCACCTCTTCGCCTTCAGGAAAAAGGCAACCTGCGTATACCTGAAAAAGCAGTGGAGGATAACGTGACCCTTTATTTTGAGGTTAACTTTTATTTCATCCTCGAATCTTCAACACGGCATGTAGAATCAAATCAAAATATGTAAAACCCAATTTAATGGACACTTGAAAGGTAGATTATTTCAATCCAGTGCTAGTTGGCAGACAAAAGTGTCGCTGATACTCACGGTAAAATAGATGAACTGGGCCTTGAGTTATTGCAGACATGGTGCAACTCAAAGACATCAGTGACAATATTATTTAAAAATGTAATTTTGTTCTACATTTTTTGCACTTTGTTTGCCTGAGGTATCTACAACTTACATACACATAGTTGTATTATTCTATTGAGGTACAAACACTTTGGTTAAGACACAATTAAAAAGACTTCAAGAAACTTCATCAAATCGAATTCGCTTCTTATTCAGCCCTTTGTAAACTTTTACTAAAAACGGGAAAAATCCGATCACACTTTTGTCATCTTTTCGAAATGAAAATTCGATGGCACCCTTGGAGTCGGTTTATTTAAATATTGTTTGAGGAAAACTCAAGTACCTGCAATCACTCATCTTAGACCCTATATGCAAGCGAAGTTTTATTGTTCAAGTTTGACTGTTTTGGGAAAGCTTAAACACACACCTACACCTTGAACCTCATGTGAGCGAAGTGATATTGTCTAAGTTTGACTGTTTGAAGAAAACTCAAACACGAACACTCACCCTGAACCCCATGCTAGCGAGACGACGAGCCAGGAGGTTGCCGAAGCCAGTATCACAGCCTGAAGAGTGGAAACAATTAAGAATTGTCATTATTAACATTTTTGTATTCGTAATTATTGATAATAACGGTGAAAAGAAGTCCCGGTTAGAACTGTTAAAAATTTGCGAGAATCCACATTTTCAGCGTCCCCATCACTCCTAACATGTTCGTTACAAATATTTTCACTTCGCGTCAACAATTTATCACAATTATCTCATCTCCCTCCTCTCATTTATGAAATATGTTAAATGGCAGTTTTATGAAAAGTTTCTATAGATAACAGTTGTATAGCCTAACGCAGGTAGCCTTGGAAACCAAAAAACATGTTAAAATAACTGATTTTTTCCTGTCATTGATTTGTTAAAAATTCATACTTTTTCTGCCACCAACCTGTCACTAAGACGGCCTTCTTATTCATGTTAGTGACGTAGCGCTCCCTCCTGTATAGGGCGCTGCCGAGTAGCAGGTGCAGTGCAGAGAAGAACACGCAGCCCCAACCTAGGCTCACTACGACCAAGTGCGCGACGCTGGCGCAAGCATCACCAAACAACCAAATAATAATTACGACACCAACTTTGCTGCATAAGTACAAAGAGTTTCTGACGAACGAGTTTGCCATGATTGACTTGAAAAGAAAGCGGTTGACGTTAAATTCGGTTCCTTCGTCGTAATGCCTTACTGGATGTAGATTTAGCATTTGTTTTTTCAATGCAACCGTTCAGGGCGCGAACGGCAATTGTTCCAGCTTAAAGGCACTTTAGGTCAGAGGATCGTTTAGGAAATTAATGGTCTGGCTTACCCCATCTACTGTAGGAATACTGTTATCTCTAATTATGAAAAGTAGTATCGCATATAGTTTGCTGCTCTTA
>JALHKN010150567.1:0-16366 GCA_039513755.1 Hyalella sp. 3TK10
GGGGCTTGAGCATTGAAAGCTCGGTTTTCCTGACCTGCTACTGAGTTTGTTGGTGCTAAATGAATAGGCCAAATCATGAGTAATATTTATTGAACAATCAATTCGTAGCCGCTCGAGCCCGGTGACAAGCGAAAGATGGGAGAGAGTCCAATGAGGCAGCCACCTCGGCGGGCCTGTCCCACAAGGAGGAAACAGGGAGAGTAGTGAGGAAAGAAAAGCAGGAGAAGAGGTGCTGGGTGGAGTGAAAGGGTTCTCCGCACTCGGGGTAGGAGGGACTAAGGGAGTGCCCCACCCTAATGTGACTGAGACGGCCTTGTTAGACTCCTGTTTTGCACGTAAAATTGTGGTACATAATTTAAAAAGTAATAAAACTGCATAGATACTCGAAAAATTAGCTATGGATGGTTGAATTACTAAATATGGAACGATTTCTATCACTCACGGAGGTGTTTGACTAAACTGTGACATAGTCTTTCATGGCTTTATCAGATTCCTTTCAGCCTTTGCCCGGCTTCTAGTGTCGTCTAGTTTTGTAATCCTTGCTCGTACTTCTATCCTTGGATCATTGAAATCGCAATTTTCTTGAGATCACTTGGTGCTCTGGGTCAACTTAATTATGCAATTAAATGTATGGTTACTGTCCCTTGCTTTAGATTACCAACCAATCTCGTTAATCAGCTTACTTCACACCCGATCTACTGCCTATTTTTCGTATGGTATATTTGTCCGTCGTGTCCGTGTTGGTAGGCAGTTGACGGGTGTGGATTTGAAAACAGCGTTTGGCCTTCATGTATAATGAAAGCTTAGAATGGGATTCAGGCCGACTTGAGTAGTATCTTGACTGAAAAAACTTTCAGGTGTATGTTATTCACGTACAATTTGCTTCACTGCTGGGCAGCACTCGCAGCATTCCTCTGTGGGAGAATACAGTTAAATCCCTGGTTGAGGCAATGTGTGAGTTTTTCTATCATCAAATATTGTTGTTCCAATTTCGACTTTGAAATCAAGTGTATCAAGCAGCTTTAAATAATTTTTCTCACCTGGCTGACGTGGAAATTACTAATTTTGTTAATTAACTAATATTTGTGTTAATTAACTAGTTTAGTTTTTTGTTAATTCTGAGTTTTGTTTGCAGTGCTGCTGTTCGTGTTCGGCATCCACCGTAAAGTCATCGCCCCAGCCATCATCGCGTCGCGCACGCGCGCGGTGCTCAAGGACTTCAACATGAGTTGCGACGACACAGGCAAGCTCATCCTCAAGCCGCGTCCTGCCTGAACCATGGTGGCCCATGAACCTTGTTCATATTGTCTCTGAGACCTTTTCGAATTATTTTTGTCCCAATGATCGTTTAATATTATTTAATGGTATTTTTAAAATAATTTTGGCCCAGAAGTACGATGTGTACTTACAGGTGGGAGTTTTAGTTGCGTTTTAATGTTTTTTCATTGCTGATGCAGGAAGCTATTCACAAAGAACTAGTCATAAATGTTCACTTTCATTGAACTTGTCTTAGCTCAAAGTTTGGGATGATACAACACCCGGTGAGAAATCAAATAAATTTGTTGACTATTCGGGTTTAATAGTCTGCATAATTGGATTCCACAATAAAGATAATTGATGAATTGAATAGAAATAATATAGATTATTCTACATAAAGGGATTGATTTCTTACATCTTAGGAAATAATTCGATATAGTGTGAAGCGAGAATTCTTACAACTGGCCTGCCATATCTAATGTCCTTCCGTAGGAAAGTGCGACGATTGTTCTTCGGTGATAGGTGCTTGCTTAGTGATTTTTCCTATAGGACGTTAATAATTTTGTTTTATTCAATAATATGCAGCATGAAGTAATGGCATCGTGAAGAAGATTTCTCAGGATTTTAAGTCCTAAGTGATGCTATATGAAGGCTAGCCTAAAAATACATTAATTGAACAGTTGTGCCAGTTCCTCTGATCCTCGATGCGTCAAATCAGAATCAGCCTGAGTCGCGCATGAAGGCTACCACCCACACTTACCGAGATCACAGCTGCAGGGTGAAGGTTGTATTGTGCCGAGTTTTGGCATCCCACGAGTAGACGTGTACCTGTGTGACGATGGACTTTGCATTGTAAGTGCTTCCATCACCGCATTTTAGTCCGTGAAAGCAACTACTTGCCTGCGATAGGTAGCACCAAACGCCCTACGAGTCTGTTGATGCTTGTGGGATTATAGCCAGACTACGACAGCGTCCTATAAACCTGAGTCATTACCTCGAAGGAGAATGAGAAGCAGCTTGCCAAAAGTATATATTTGTATTGATTAACATTCGGGACACAATAAGCAAATAGGAAAACGATACTGTAAAATTTTGACAAAGGCATTTATACGAAAATACTATGCTGAATTCATGGAATTATTGAGTCTACAGTGATAAATTGAAATTATTGAATTTGGATGACGGCTGTCAATGACAATGAGCGAAAGAAACTTGCCGAAAGAATGAGATCCTGCTTAAGGAAAGCTAAACTAAAAACGTTCCTTTCGTGACTTACGGATTGTTCCAGATTAAATATTATTCGCGTGGAAAAGGATATTTCTAGTGTAACATAATAATATGATTTGGATGCTACAGCATTTCGAACAGAGATCAGTGCCTGTTACTGTTTTCGCTTGTGGGTTAGTCACTGATGTGAAGTCATAAAATACGCTTTCCAACCTTTGGCAAGCGCTGTGTATTTTGTGAATTTTTCTGGAAGCATGTTTAGTGAGATGCGTGTGAATGTGTTAGGTAAAGTGTGTTGGTTGGCGAAAAGATGAAGTTGAGATTTTTGTTTCATACCATTATTTCTTACTTTTTAATATTTTTTATTCTTCTGTTCTAGAAATTATTTATATGTTAATTTGTGTGCCTATGAAATCACAGGAGACATTTAAGTGGCTGACACTTGAGACATGTCTACTTAGGCATTTAAGGAGAGTATGCAAAATGAGGAATTACCTAATTACCAAATTAGGACGTAATCAAACTGTAACTAGAGTTTTAAAAGCTGTTTTAGTATTAAGTAAACATTTACAAACGGATAATTTATTATCAAGCGGGAAGATAGCAACATGGTACATGATTGGTGAAGTTAATGAAGTAGTTCAAAAGAGACAACCACTAAATCAGCGACCGAGTTGGGGGAGGATTTCATCCTTGCCATTTAATTTTTCCTCGGCCGTGTCTCGAGGTTCATGGCATAAGTTGCAACATTGAGGCAGACTGTTATTACATGTGATGCATGACTTGCTGTACCTTGCGAGACGGACACTGAGTGACATTTATTCCTGAAATAATTTCTAGGCATATATTTTCCTCTGTCCTATTGTAGCAACCTTAGACAACCGAACTATGTGTGGTTGTCATTAGTAACAACACTCACAAAAATTATCCGGTGAGTTGTGATGAGCATGCGCTGTATAGAAGGGCTTTCATAGGTCACGAATCTTTTAGTTGTCAGTAAACTGTTATCGTCAATTTCCCTCTGGGGTGGGGGGTGCCTACTGACGCTTGTCCTTTTTCTCCTCCGAAGCCCAATGGGGTTCGCGTTCCCAGATGTATTGTTCATGAGCGACTCACCCACCAAAGAGCTCGTAGTGTCTGACTGGGGGTCTCAGTTCTGGGGTTAAGTTGTTATGTAGGCAGGATTCCTTGCACTTCCCTTTGCTGTCTCTCGTGCGGGCAGCCCACGTACCGTGCATGCGACCTCTTGTACGAGTGTCTTCGTTTCTGTTGCTGTTCACCCATCTCTTATTCGTTCTTCGTCTCTCGGAGATGCTAACGTTGTTGTTGTTTGTGGCGCCGGCGTCCACGCACGCTAACGTTGTTGCTGTCTTGTCAGCTTCAGCACGCGCGCTGGCTATGTGAGACCTTCCGCCACTTGTTGGTGATGAATAATTTTGTATTTCAGAAAATTTGTGTCAGTCCAAACGTTTCTGATATTTTCAGTAGGTAAGCATCTATCACAACCAACCGTTTACGCTTTTGGGCCTTGCATTCCGCTTTAATCATATTTTTAATACGGTTAAACCTTTAACCTTGCATTTACCGTATTTTAAATAATACTGGACCAACCGTTTACGCTTTTGGGCTTTGAATTCCGCTTCAATCAACATATTTTTAAAAATAATACTGGATTTTTTCGTAAGTTGCACAAGAGCGACTTTCAGTGTTCGTTTATCTGATAAACACAAAGATCTGGTTACTCTTCTTTTCACCACTAGTTTGAATGTAGCTGAATGTTTCAGATTACACGGTTTCTTCAATTTACGCCAATTCGTATGGATTTCATTGGAAGATTTTATGTCACCAGCCTAGATTAGCATTCAGATTACAAATCTAGAGAACGTCCCATGTTTCTTATGAGAATGAATTTAATATAAAATAAATGAACCTCCTTATCTAGTTATGGGGTTTTGTAAAATAAACTCGGAATTTCGCAGTTGTAGAACTTGATGTGTTACCGTGGTCATTATGCCTGAAGTTTAAAGTGGGTGTATCTCGATGGTGGGCTGCAAAGAGGTTTTGAAAGTTTGTCTTACCGTGATTCGTAACTGTAAATGGGACATAGACGAGCATCTTAATCAAAGCATTTCCCAATTTCTATTTTATAACGCATGCGTGAGCTCTCTTATTTTTTACACCATCTTTAGATACAATGTCGCTCCATTCCCCCGAATGTCTTTAAAGGTAGGGTTGAATTTCAACCTGTTCAAGGTGGATAAATCAAAGCTAAAAACGTCGAGATGGTCGAACGTTGCCCGTTTTGCCTATATCAAGATTAGTCGTGAAGAGACGTTTTTGTCTTTATACATGGATAAAATTAGTGCCTTCGAAGGGATCAGAGTTTTACCATCGCAAAATTAACCGAGGGCACTGCCTTCAACCTGTTTATTCTTTCAGGCAAGTGCAAAGTGAGATCTGCTCACGTTATGGATTAGAAGTTCTTGGGAAAAAGATCGGATGTTGGCATCAAATAGAGTGGTTAGCTTGTCTTGCCGGCAATGCTCCATCAGTTTTCTCCTTTAGGAATACATGAGAGATAGAGTGTGCGGAATGACAATTTTAGACATTACATAGCGTATAGACGAGTTCGTGGTGTAATTGAAACGATAAATCAAGAAATTAATAAAATCGATAGTGTGTGGAATTTTTGCGTGCAAATAGTGGGACACGTGTTTAACCGTACGAAACGTGTATTGCAATTTTCTGCATGTGCTGTAATATTTTTTCTTGCCCGTGCCTAAAATAGTTGATTCATTTACATACAGTTCAACTTGCGTATAGCTTGATCTTCATATTGGGCTCTGGAATTCTGGTCAATCGTTATGCGAGGCTGTGCTTGAATCCATGATACATGACTTGAACCTCATCAATGCACGTAGTTCTAAGCAACTGATGTAACTTGTACAATGAAACCAAAATATGATCACCCTCAACAAAGTTTAACATAAATTCTTGGGAAATCTAAACACTTCTTGACTTAATCTAACTTCTATTACACTTATCATGCATTGCAGTGTTCCGGATGTTGAAGTCCCTTTGTTTTTGTTCGTGGTGAATGAAGCTTCGCAATCTAGTGCCAGTGAATATGAGATACCGATTTTAAGTGTAGCACATTGTTTTTCTCTGCCAAGGTTGATCTAACAATCACTATTGAAAACCATGATGTTTGAAGTCTCACGATTCATCCATTAACCTAACACAACCTTGTTCATTGAGCATAGTTCTTTGCTCATTCGGCAAGGTGTCGTTATTTATTTATAAACAGTTACGCGTGTGGCTCACATAGGATAATCGATGCAAGTGACCACAAATTTCTTGGTGGATCGTCACTTGGTTTCGCATCTTTTGCAGTGCACGTATGGGATTCCGACGCTCTTGCCGGGCCAGTAACGCATTGTGGGTTTACAGTTAGGAATGTCTGACGAAGACCGCCAGTATGCAAATAAACACAAATCCAAGTAAAACGAAATAGATATGAGAATGTGCCAAACATTGTGCAATCCTGGGATTCTCAATGAAATCCAAAGGCTACACATGGCTCTGTCTGCCACCCACACGCATATTCCTAAAAAGCAGCACCCTAATGCAACTTGCGTCATTCTTACAGTTACTGGGTCTCTGTACAGGGTGAGTTCACACACTTTCATCACGAGAATTGGTGTTGCTATGATGAACAGAGCGTACGCGTTCAATTGAGGAGCGGCAAACCCCGCAATTGTTAAAACAGTCGCAACAAATAGAGCAATGACGTGAGATTTCGAACCCACGAAAATCATTGGGCGGTATCTGTTGGGTACAAAAAAACTGTACGAAAAACACAAGAGCCACAGTATGCCTAGCTCATCCATCATCTGTCCCAAGAAAGATAACGATGCATGAAAATAAGCGCTCGAAACTCCAACCATGAAAATAAGAAAAAACTGAACGTAGGCACCAAGTGATGCATAACGAGCGTAGCTTCTCCAAACTCCACTGATGACACACAGCACTGGAATGGTGAAGAAAGGCGTGTTGGAAATCGTGTTGGTGAACTCAGCGATGTAGCTGCTGACAGTGTAGTTCTCCTCACACCAGTCCACCGGAGAAGACCCCGCTTCTACCCACTGCCTCAGCGCCTCCGTCTGTAAACAGTTAATTCGAATAAGGAACGATTTGAATGAAGTTTGTTACTATGCGGCCACTGAGCGAGACTCGACAAATCTAGAGAGGGAGCCATGTAAGTAGTAGTATAATGGACACAAGGTTTACTAGCTCATCAGCTATGAAGCTATCTCGCTCCGAAAGTCCCAATGTAGTTATCACCAACAAGGTGGAAGGTCTCGATCATCACAAATTTCTCAAATATCATTCATCACCCACAAGGGGCGGAAGGTCTCAAATGGCCAGCCCGCTGGAGCTGGCGAGAAAGGAGCAGCGTTAGCATCTCAGAGACGAAGAACGGATAGGTGAACAGCAACAGAAACGAAGGCACTCGTTCGAGAGGCCGCTTACACGAGACGTAGGCCACCCGCGCGGGAGAGACGGAGAAGGGAAATGCAAGGAATCCTACCTACATAACTGAGACCCGCAGTCAGATACCACGAGCTCTTCGGTGGGGCGCTCAGGAACAATGCCCCTAGGAACGCGCAATCCCATAGGCCTTCTGACGAGTTAAGACACGCATCAGAAGACCCCCCCTGAAGGGGAGCCATGGAAGAACAATGAAAGTTGAATGTGGCTAATGATTGATCGGGGTTAATTTTCGTGCAAAACTAATTTGTGGATCTGGAGTTTCATCCTTCTTAACCCTTTCGCGGGCAAGTGATTTGTTTCAATTGTTTGGGATGCAATGCAATCTGCCTATATTGTGTTGTCATCAATGAAGTATTGGTTTTATTTTTAAACTGGAACGAGTTGAGAAATTGATGTCGCAATGAGAATATGAAAGAGCGAATTAGTGACGGATATTCAAATGCCCATCATAGTTTCCTTATCACTAGAGCTGGGAGAAGATTTCACGTTGGCTCTTGTTAGATTAAACCAGTTCTAGATCAATGTTTACTACCGGTGAATGCTGTCTATTAATATATCTACTGACATGCATTTTTGGTGTGGTTTGTTTTCAATTGAAAAATTTATTTATTGTTTCTATTCCCACACGGATTGGTGAACTGTCAAAGTAACGAATACACATTTGTTATCTACATTTACTTTTTCAACCCTTCATTCTAAACCAAAATTCAGCATATTTAATAAATTATTCTTCTCCATCTCATAATTGACGAATGAGGTCCTTGTGAACCACGTCCATTCAACTACTACACGTGAGCCTTGCTCGTTACATTCAAGACCTGAATCATTACGACACGCGAAGATATCTCTAGAACTGAATGCCCTGACAAATCATCCTCACATTTCCTGAAGAACTCAACTAGAAAATAATACCACCCAAGTATTTATCAAGTGTTACTTATGTAAATGGATGGTTAATTATGAATTACATAATCGTGAGATTTTCTGAGTAACTCTGCTGCAGGGAGCAACTTAATCCGATGTATCGTAACAAATTTGCCAGCATATTCTCTCTCGTGATGGCCCTCTACTCTGGCAGAATAGATTAATTATTATTTGTTTGTGACATTCAATAAGAACTTCAGACAGATGCCGATAGTTGAAAAAAGTCCAGCACACTAAATCGTTCGAGGGACGTCGATTAAATACAATATTTCATGGCGCACATCAGTGCGACTGGAGAAATGGGAAAATCAGGTTTCGACTCCCACAAATCGGACTCGTGAAATAATATAAAGTCACAAGGTGATATTCTCAAACGCAATTTATTTCAACTCTAATCCTTCATAATTACTTAACAGCTCGATTTGACCAAAATGTTTTTCATGAAGAAATCCGATCGACTTGAACTCGTCTGTGGATGACTACATCTAAGAACAAATGAAATGTTTTCTAATCGTGCCTTATTTTATTGAAGGAGATTTTCGAAGGGCCCTTGTTTAGTAAACTGGCGCAATGGCTCACCCTGATGATCATGACAGAGAGACATGAGTGGAGCGGTCAGCCCCAACGCGTCATTCGGTCGATACTAATTGTCCTTCAGCTTATCTGTGAGGAAATAGTAAGAGGAAGTTGAAATAATTAAAGGACGAAAACGTTAACTTTTTAGGCTTTGTAATGAGCCCATGTAGTAGTTAGAATACAAAATTTAGAAAACTTCCGTTCTAGTTTCTCTGTAGATAAATTTTGTTTTGCTCCACGTTTAAATAGCACATACTCGTACTTCATTAGTTGGTCTGAGTATCAGAAACGTTAACAAACAAATGTAACGCTGTGCGATGTTTGTGACGTTAGGTTGCTCAGTCAAGCTGTTAATTGACAAGATTGACACGACACACATATTTTCATTGATTATTTAATATTTGTCCGCTAGCATTCACATAATAGTTTTCGCGAATGAACTTCAAATAAGACGCTGTATGTTAACGGTATAGAAATTTACGTATTCTGATTCTTGAAGGCTCCATTAAGCGGTTTACATCATTGTAACAATGTCTGTCATACTTCCTCAATCGATAAGCACTTAATTACTTCCTTTTCTTTTCGACTGTTCGAACGATGTTAGCGCTAAATATGTTTGCATTGTTCTGTGTGAGAAAATAATGGAGCCTCTGAGGGGTCGTCCTCAACCTCAGAGCAACGGATCGTACGACAAGTGCGGAACATGTTAACCTTCAAAATCTTTGAGCCCTATGGAGGTGGATGTGGAAATTTTTTCGTCCGACAGAACCTTGAAAAATTGCATTTGCTCGCTCGTAGGCCCAACTTACGAAGATTCAAATAAATATAAAGCTTCTCAACCAACGTAAAATGAATTCTATCCTTCTTCGCTTTGAGAGAATGCGTTGAGATCACTCACCGTAATTTTTTCCCGAGTTTAAGCCGTACCGTTGAGTTTTTTAATCGGAGAGCAGCATTAGAGCTTCAGTTGTTTCAACGTTTAGTTTCAATAAAATCCCTGCATCTCATGGCAGTTTCTTGCACAAACAAAAGTGATCATGATTTTTATTATTGAATAAAGTTGAGCCATCTGCATTACCAGTTTTCGTTATTGTCGTAATTAATACATGTCTCTACCAACAACTCTCCTCGTTCAAGTAATTTCATCAAAAATAATGTTATAGTTTTGTCTTCAAATAAATTCGGACGGTATTTGTTTAGCGTGCGCGTCAGTATTACGATTCTTCATAGAAGGAAGTCGTACGTGTCAAATCGAGCTTAGTTGCATTCGTGCTACGCGAACATAAGCACACATTTGACTCGTACCATTACTTTTCCCAGTGACAAATTAAACTCACAGCAGCTGACAGCCGTCAATGAAGGATATGAATTGCTATGCATGCCAATAGATTTGTTTTTTAGTTAATGCCCCTCTGAATCTGATGCACTTGATTAGTATTTGGTTTGGTAGTCCCAGTTTGCCTTCAACTTTTTGACTCTGGTACGTCTGATATGAATATAGTGTAAAAACGTTCGAATATTGTGATAAGGCTGGACAGTGAGTATAGATAGGGGTGCTTGATGCAAATAAGACGCATTCTTCATCATACTGGACCCGTGGTCAATTAAGATCAAACTAACTTCTCAAAAAAAGAAGGAATCCAGGTATCATTTATAATTATCCCAGTAAGAAATTCTATGCTTGCTGCAAATAATGTTGCAACACTTGAATAAATAGGCCTTAGCTTAGAAGTGAGCTGTAGTTCCTTGAATCACTGGTCAAGCGTGAATGCCGTACCGCTGACGTTTCGGAATTTGTAAAGTTCACTTCTACTCAGCGCACTCAGTTATTGGATTTCTTATATTGTGTTGAAATGTTGAAAATGTCCACGTCAACTGTGTGGTAAATTCCGCAGCCAATTAATCCAGCGACCCAGATCTAAAACGAAGATTTGAGGATAGAGCTTGGACCGCAGCTGCCCGTAAATTGTTATTGCGGTACTGGTTCATGCATGGTCACGAAATTGTATCCATTTATTTCCCGTAGAGAAATCATAAACCAATAATTGCGATTACGCACACTTACTTGCTCCTTATTCGTAAGCTGATCCCACCAATCGTTTACAGAAACCCCGATTATCGAAGAACTTATATCTAATGAAGAAAATTTTAGGAATTAATCCCCAGATCACAGAACAATTCACCAAATCCGCACCACACTAGCCTCGGACGATCTGCGTTTTCTGCAGGGTGTGCAGGATTGATATTGTCGAACACCAATTTTCACTGTTCGCAGAATAATCCTCTTTTAATCCAACGCAAAAATAGAGCTGTGAAGGTATTTGTGGGACGGAAATTCATGCATCAACAGCCAAATCACTTAAAGAAGTTAATGGCATCGCACAAATAGTGAAATTATGCATCAAAACGCCGTACTTGATACCTCGCGCATCTGAGGAGCGGTCCTCGACGCTCCAGTTTTCACAACACAACTTTGATCGGAGTTATCGCTTGCGGCTTGGCACTTCATCTCGACTGAAGCATACATGTCCTTGGCATCTCAATCAACGTGGCTGCAAGTTATTAACGCCTATGCATGCTCGTGGCAAATAGAGCATAGGAGGCGTTAAAATGTTATTTAAGGCAGCGACTTGAATTACGATTGTGAGCAAAAATATTGCTGAATACAAGAGAACCAAAAGATCTAACAATTTGCTCACAAATGTATTGTCAGTGCATTGAGTGGTACTTGCAAATGGAAAATTATTGATTTTTGATGTGGAATATGTAGGAGACTGTAGCACACAACACATACACTTCCATCTGCAGACAGAAAAAGTTGATTCATGTATGCCATTATCACAGCACCAACAGTTTGGCAATGAATTGCCGTGCACGATTGTATTATGCTGGAAATAAACAAGTAGCATTCAATCTCTTGCACTTTAGATGACCTTCAAGAAGCACAGACGTATTTAAAAGTCGATAACCACGTTATGAGATTGCATCGAGCGACACGCCGGCTGCAGCTCGCACGTCTGGTGGGTCAGCAACTGACGCATCTGACGTCGAGGACCCGAGCGTTCGCTATGCGTGCGCGGCGGACCTGCCCTCCCTGATCATCGATCTGAACGGCGGTCGTCGAAGTGCCTTACGGAACACGAAAAGGTGTCGCTTTAACCCTCTGTCTACTGACGGTAACTCTAGTTACCAGGCTTTTAGATACGAATAGCATTGACAACGGTTAATGTATCCGTAGACAAAGGGTTAGAGCAGGATCTGTGGAGTACCGTTCCTGAATAGGGCCACCAGCAATGATCCGTCAACAACTTCAGGATAAAATGACAATGCTACATTTAAACGATGAAAAATAAACAAGTTTCACGAGTGAAGACGGACTTAGGAGAGGAGGTTTTCTTGAACATTGCACTTTGAAGATTTCCAAGCGATAAAAAAAAATGTGTTCAACTTTAAGTAAATAAATATGTTCTCTAGTTTTCGTGTATTCACAACTCAGTTCTGAAGTTCCTAAAGCTCTGTTCTATATCACACCATCAAACGTAGGATTTATTTTTTAAGGGTAGGTTGAGTGGTAATTTCATTCATATATAAAATTTCTGGGGGATTCAGCGTTTGTCCAAATGCTTAACACTGCAGTTGGTAATGCTGATTTATCTCGAGTCGTTGATTCCCTAACGTGGGTCACATGGAAATTAAAATCCGCAATTTGTTTGCAGGCCAGAGTCGGAATTTTCATGATTAATACCTCCAGGAGACAACAAAATAAGCGAATCGTTCATCTTAATTCACAAGTGGAACCTGAAGAAACAAACTTGGATGATGAAGCCCCGTATCTCGTTGGCAATAATGCGGATCAATTAGACATCCTAACTGAAAATTCATTGGCAAAACAAAATAAGGAATTTAAGCATCAGAACAAACTCTTATGAGCAAAAACTAAACCCAAATAAAGATCAATGACATTGGATTAATTCTAGTGATCCAGAAAAATAATTATAGAATGAAAAGCAAATCCTATGCTTCTAACGATTTCTCCTTTTCGTAGCCAATTGTTATGAGTATTTGTAATGACGGATGTGAGTAATGTTGTAATTTAATATTAATGATTTGTACCTACAATTTTTCAGATTTATTCAAAACCTATTGCCCAAGTATAGATCGAAAAAGGTACAAAAACGACCCAGATTTCCAATCGCATTAGAAGAGAGATATGCATTGAACTCGAGAATTTTGGCTTCCGTACAATTTTGATGAAACATTCAAGATATTATTGATGAAGGCGGGTAGCACTTCTGGAAATTTGTCCATTACCCTACTGAATTTTACCGAAGTTTAAATAAGCTGGATGCAAAACTTACATCTTACGATATATAATCTGTGGCGCCGAGTGTTTCTTCTAGAACAACGATAACGAGTTTTTAAAGCTTGACAACGGCGTTGACTTACCGATTCTTTTTCGTAAATTCAACCTCATATGCTTGAAAAAAGCGAATGTTCCCGTTCTTCAGATTTAATCTTGTTTACCCCTTTATTTTTTTCTGTTTGAACCCAAAACCCAAAAAAAGAATCAGAGAAATATCGCATAAATTCATTGATGCTTCGATAATTTTTGTTGTCTTAGGATTAGTAGCTTTGATATGAAATAACTCCACAAGCCTGCTAATTAATTTTTCGAATTTTTCTTTCAATTTGAGGGTAAGCAAATGGTCAAGTATCTGAGGTTTGCTCCAAAGAACATTTTTTACTTCATTCAGAAAATGCACACAGAAATCATTTGTGAAATTAAACTTCGAAGTCCAGTTAAAGTTTCCGTGAAGTTTAAGTATTGCAGAAAACCCGACTTGAAACTTTTGGCCTGAATACTTACAGAAATTGATAAAAAACAGCTTTCATTAAAGTTGGATAACTAATTTGAATTTTGAGAAGCATACTGCTTCCATCTCTGGCTCGAAAAACAGATCCATACTCAAACATTTTTGATGGAGTGAAATTCGGTTTCGCAGGCAGGGTTAACGAAAGAAGAAAGTTTCAGCACAGTCGCTCCTGAACATCCAACCTTTCAATAATTAAATTTCAAACTTGTCGGCCAGCCAGCACTCAATTCTTAGTGTTAAAAGATATGCCAGATTTTCAGCAACAAGGATAAGAATTAATGAGCTTTTATTTCGAGTGATTGGAGTGATTTCATCAGAAGCTACGAACCTTTAACTTGTATTGCAGGACAGAAGTTAGAGATAATGAACGCAGTGCGAAACTATGAGTAAAAGCCCACTTTTAGAAATTTAACAAAAATAAGCAAGATATCATCTTCGGTTTACATAGGAACGTGCAATTTCGTAAATTCTAACCTATACAACTTATTAAGACACGTTACTCATTTTAATTAACGGTAACACACAATAGCCAGTTCACTACGAATAGTCCACTCGTGGAGATACGTTACCATTTGATATTTAATCTGAACTTGAGCAAATGCTGCTTAACGCACCGAAGTGCAACTATCTTGCCGCAAAGGGCTTTTACTTTAGGGTTCAAAAATGATTTTATGGCAAGTAGAGATTACATTGAGCAGATACCGAGGAAAGATATTAAGGTATCAAACATGCATAATTACAGAGTTCAAATTAATTGAAAATGTGAGTAATTGCCGTTTAAACAAAACATTGTGGGAGAAAGGAATAAAGGAGAGAAAAATAGGCGCTGCGCTGGAAGTTTTGATCACACGAGTACCCCGTCATAACTTGATCCGATAGCACCGAGACAGGCGCGAGCACTCCAGGATGTCCTGCTACTACGTGTGCTCATCCATCTCAAATGAATCTGGTTTAGTCTCCAAGACTTAACGCAGCTTGGCAAGTTGGCATGTCTTACTTACTCGAATTTAGAAAAACAGACGATTTTTCCGCAACACCAAGTTCATCAGTAGTAGCAGGTTGATCTCGTTATTACAGCTTCCCTTCATTGATTTTAGATAATATTAAATTAGAGCCATTAGAAGAATAAGGAAATTGTTCAGAACACGAGATGTACAAGTTATTTAGCCTGAAAGCGGGATATTGTAAGCCAATTATTTTCAACAGTGCACGTCTTGTGACTAGCGTGTCGGTGCATTTCATATTTTCTATAAATAACAAATAATTTGCTTGGGTGAATAATTATGTGGTCTGTAGAAGTTGTCCCTAATAAATCGCACTTAAAACGATCATCAACTGAGGACTTGTATCGCAAACAAATTGATGCAGTGAAAGGGACTGCGTCTATTTGCAACAGGGTCAACCAGAATCGTGAATCGTTCCAAAGACATCGTCATGAATAGGAGTCAATTTAATCCTAATCACCTCAGGTGCTGGCAGCACGCTACAACCTCGGGTGTGGGATATTTTTGTCCTACAAACAGAAAATTATATTTTGGTCGTTTTCTATCTTAATTACGCAGCGATGATTTTACTAGGCATTATTATAGATTATTGTTTATCAAAATCGGTCTTTAAACGTACAATTGCTGACTTAAAAGCGTCTCAAACTAATAGCTTAATAAAATTATAGTATCTAATTAGTCAAGCACCGCGATATCCACAGTAAAACAACATCAGCCACGTGTCTAGGACGAGGAGTATATTAGTGACATGCAGGCAGCAAGAGAGCTCTCACCGAGAGCGGCATCGACATCACTCCTTCGAATTTGGCGATACACTGACTTCGTAGGCCTGGCAGTCGCGAGAACGTGCTGCCGTACGCTCTATAGCTTGATACGAGCTGAAAGTTTATACGTCCTTAACAAAATTACGAACTTAATTAGTACAAATCAACACAGCTAAAATATTATTGATCCGAGACCAGGAATAGATCTCATTTGAGGAGTATCTCAACAGACAAGCCTATGAGATTTGTCGTAAACGTTTTATTGAGGGTTATTTGAAGTGTGGGCCATTTTTTGTATGTCCCACCCGAGGTGATAAGGGTTAAGCCACCTTCTCGTGTAGCTCTGAAAATGAAATCTTTCAAGGTCTTGTTAACATCGCCGTGGATATGAATTGGTGTCCACTCTCTTCTTGACTCGGCTATGAAGCGAAAAAATAAGAGGGAAAATATTTTAGTGTGCCGATAGATTCCGGTATACTCCGATGAGGATCGAACAGAAACAAAACGTACAGATCATTCCTTCTAATAAAATATCTTCTAAGTAATGTACAGGTCTTGTGTGGTACAAATTTTTGCATGCATGCTCAAGATGCAAGCATCGCCATGGGATAACTGACTTGATAACAAGATTGTATAAATTAAAAAGTAAGATGCACGGTGAGCCATAAGTAAGGCACATTTAGAAAACAATTATAGAAACAAAACTATTGATGGTGAAGAGATCTGGTCAATTCAGAATGGAAGAGGAAATTGGAAAGTTTTTTCATGTATAAGGGACATTCCATGTCAGTTCAACCAAGCATATTTCATGATCTTCTCCGATTGTCTTTAACATTGGTACACTTATAGATAATAGTGAGGCGAATTGAATGGTCTTTGTCTCACAGCTCTAGATCAAAGGGTTAAGGAGATATTGACCTGCGAAGTATGGACGAAAACGTCATTTTAAAGTTGGAGGTCAAAAGGCAACATTTACTATCTCGGCAGCTATGGTACCTACAGTGGTCATTTTTATACCTGTACCATTTTAAAGCTAGAGAGCAGAGCTACAGCTTTTGCAACCTTTGACCTTGAAAATGTCATTTGACGCATATACCAAAAAAAGAAATATTTTCATAGTAATTGCTATATATGTAAACCTTAGTATACAAAAAGAATTTCGGTGGTGATAAGCTTAGTTAAGAAG
>JALHKN010151037.1:0-10651 GCA_039513755.1 Hyalella sp. 3TK10
CTATTTATTTGTGCCTGAACAATTATTTCAGAACTAGCTCCATGTTTGACTGTCAAGAGTCTTACTTAGATAATTCTCAAGTCGGATTTTTTTCAAACTTGGAAAAATACTGGAATTTGTGTTTACAGAGAAAACGCATTTAAATTAAAGAAATTAGCGCAAAAGGCGGCAGGAAGAAGTCGTTCGCAGCACACAAATTAGAACCAGAATTTTATAAATACAAACACAAGTTGAATTTTACGGATAAATTACAGGAATTTCCCACTAAATAAATCTTCTCTCACTGACAACAGAAACAAATGACTGGACTCGAGAAATAAAGTATTGTGCTTAACTCTTAACATGGCACTTAAAATGCTCAAGGCAAACATAAATTCTTATATTGTACTCGCCCACGCACGGGATATGACATAAGAGTGTAGACATTTTGGAATCAACCGTAACCAATGAATCATCAACATAGTGAGAAATGAGTCTATTTTAGAATACATACATAAAACCGGACCATAACCGATGATCATGTCCAATCTATTTACCTCAGACATTAATGGGTTGGTAAATGGCATGAAATCGGCGTCGCACACACATTACGAGTCAATGCATCAAAACTGAAATGAACCATGTGGGAATTTATCATTTGTCGTTTCGTGTTTAAATAAAATTATCACGGACAAAAATCACTATCAGCATACACGGAGACAAACGGTTCTAAATTTACTCGGAAACAGAATTGAAGTTTAAACTTTCACAGTGAAGTAAACATCCGTTTTCCCCAGTAGGGTAGATAATTAACCTGTCTACGAGTCAATTCATCCCCATATCCCGGTTCATTATCAACCGTTTTCTCTTGTTGTACACAAACAACCAAAACTCAAACAAGACTAGCAAAATTACTTTCGAAACGTAAATATATAAACGAGATGTTGTACATGACATACCTTGTAACAGTTCCTTATGAATTTGGACTTACAGTTAACGGGATGCATAACAATCGAGGGCAACAAATTCTTACCTAGCTACAATAACAAAGTCGTCAACGGAAACTAAATATTTTCACACTAATGGAACAAATATGTATACAAAATACAAACCCTGTGTCCAGTCTGGCACGGTACATAAAACTGGCCCTGCCTTTCCGACGTCAGTGTCAAGATTACAAAAAATGCATATAAATATAAATAGGCATCAANCCTGTGTCCAGTCTGGCACGGTACATAAAACTGGCCCTGCCTTTCCGACGTCAGTGCCAAGATTACAAAAAATACATATAAATATAAATAGGCATCAACACTGGTACTGAACCACCTGATATGAATCTTAAACTCGGCCGTCTATCGTTCAAATAATTCTTTAAATAACGAAGAACTTTTCTTGGGCGTGAAGTCGTTTGATCGAACAACTCCCATACATGCAGTTGGCGTAATGTAATTCAAAACTGAGGTAAACCTCATAAATATCATCGTTGAGATCTTACTTTTGTTTACACAGTCCATCGAGAAAGAAGAAAGAAATTTAGTCAATCGATTCCTGTAAAATGAGAGATTGCAATACACATCTCTACTCCTCCAAGATTGAATTCTAAGATGTTGAATTCAGAAGTATGGCAATGAAACTAAGCAACACAAGTTGCAATAACAACTAAGAACAATCTGCAGATTGAGTTGCAACGTATCACTAGTCAATAAAAAATACCCTGCGTTAAGGCAAGAAGGCGTCCATTACGCAATGAAGGCTCAAGAGCACTTAAATGTCTTTGGTGAGATGCCATCCTGAGCAAGCATCCTTCCGTAAAAAAAGAATATCCCGAAGTTTCTTTGGGCGATTAATAAAAACAAACTATAAATAAGGCAACCATGAAAGCTAATATTCTTAACATTACCGGAGAAAAATCGATTTTATCTCGCTGACGTTAAATCGATATGGTGGATTTGAAATGCCGTTCATGTTGAACTTGCCGAGGCTCGCTTTCTCTATAGTTAATGCTCCAAGATTATTATTGAAGGAGAAGACCTTAGAAATAGTATGGCAAGTTACACACTTAATACTAGTAATGATCATCTATAGGGTATATTCTCGACAGCAACAAATGAACTATACAAGTCTTTGTACAATGAGCAAGCAATCGACCAAAGGGCATCGGAATAGACAAGCGCTGGTGTACTTTCAAGCCCTGCCACGCTGCATGCCGCCATCGCTAACTCGCGGGGGAGATGTCCGTGATGCAATCGAAGATTGCTGCGCGTGATTCCCACTTTATACCTTTAACATGTAGTATGACATTTTTCTGCGAGTTGATAACAGGGAAATACAGCGTGTGAGGTGCTCGACAGGGCCACACACAACATCGTTCACGGTACAAAATGAGAATTATATTAAATCCAGCTCAACTTCGCAGAGCGAGCATAGAACGCAACTAATCAACGTTTGAAAATATTACATGAAAGCGAAGTAAGTGAAGAGCCCCAAGCATGTATCAAATTAACAGTTCCCATCCTCAAAAGTTTTCTTTTCAAAGACATAAAATAAGTCACAAATTTCCACACATGCATCTCGATTCAGATGAAAAAATACCTTGAAAGAAGAGGTCTAAGTTTTTTAATCATAATTGATGTTTGAAATAAATAGAAATACGGTCATAAAGAATATTGACTTTCAATGATAATTTTCGGTGATTAAAATCTGAATGGCATGGAGCAAACATTTTTTTACGGGCAATACAAGTGAGTAAAATAGGACGAGAACATGTCACACTTATCATATACTTCCCGTAATCCACTTGCATCTTTCTATGACGAGGTGCGGCGTCTAATCAGCTAACTCGCTCCGTCATGAGGATATAACCGGTCTCCAAACCGTCGTACTTGATCCTACCAGCAGCAGTTGGTCCCTCATTGGACTATTTCTTATTTTGAAACACAATTTCTACTCATTCGATCCATTACGTCGAAGGGGAAGTAATATCATTTTTTGATCGTTTACACTTGGCAGAACAAATTGTCCAGAAGTACTGACGTTTTTCAACGGAGATGATCATCAATCGAGAAACGCCACTACTACCTGGAGATCAAAATAGAATAGTTGCTACTCTTTCACGTACAGTACGGCTGATCCCACACAACTGCCAACCGGTCTTTGACGTTCATTCGC
Organism: Hyalella sp. 3TK10; assembly: GCA_039513755.1. NCBI lineage: Eukaryota > Metazoa > Arthropoda > Malacostraca > Amphipoda > Hyalellidae > Hyalella > Hyalella sp. 3TK10. The sequence goes on from JALHKN010151037.1 coordinate 3,148, forward strand.
CTTTGCAGAGTTTGGTGATGCCAATCGGTACAATTGTGATAAAACAACTCGCTGCTATTAGAGTAAGTACGTATCCATGCTCTACGCAACGTCTAACTAGACGATTCTAAAGTGTGAGGTAAGTGAGAAAGAGACACGTAGATAAGTTACAGCCTATCGACAAAGAACTACGAACATTTAGAAGACAGCAATAGCATAAGTAAGGCAAGCTGTAGTGCGGCGGATGGAAGAGTGCTGTGCTGCCATGATATGGTTAGGGTAGCGAACAGATATAAGTCAAGGACAATTTACCATTACAACCTGAATCTCAAAAGTTTCGCTAAAAATTACTTTTATTCGCTTAAATGAGAACTGCCTCGCTTACCTTATCTTTCAGATGAAATGGATTTGGAATTCACGTTTTTCATAAGTAATTTCAAGTCAAATCGGTTGATAATAATCACATCAGTTATTCTCAATTGATTCAAGGAGTCACTTAGAAGATGTATTTTTAAAAACCATCGTCACGCACAAGCTGAAAATAAAGATCCTTGTCCAAAAACCAACACACAAAATATTATAGGCGTCACGTTTTCGCAAAATGGTTCAGAAACAAAATAGAGGAAACCTAGATTTGTTTCCAACATCACCGGAATAAGTGTCAGGGCCGGTTTTGATGGTAACAATTCCCTGAAAGCACTATAAAGACGCGACCAAATTTGATATCTGAACTATTTGCTCAGAGCATTGGCGAAGCTCTGTCCCAGTAATCAATAGAAAATACCGTTCCTGAAGATTTCTTGTCCATCACATAAAAATTCCTCACATGAGCTTACAATAAATAATAGACACAATCTCTAGAAATATGTCTCCGCGATAACCTCACGTAAATCCTCAGCGTATGCGAGCAACAGTTTGATCAACGTCTTCGAAGAAATGCAATGTAATTTTGAGCTTCGTTAGACAGACTAAGCATGAACGGGACCAGACATAAAGTGCACAAGAAGCAAACAATAATAGTCGTTTGTTTGCACAGACAGAAGAAGAGAAGGCAATGCGGCATAAAGCAAGGCGTAGACATTCATGATACACAGATATGATATGAGAACATGATATAAGATTACAAGCGCCCAGCGGTGAGCATGATATGAGCATGGTACATTATGATATGCTTAAAGTAACAAGTTAACAGCATTCTATTTACAGTAAGTCCTACTTACAAAACCTACAAAAATCCCCGTGGTGAAAATAAGTTTTATTGCATAACATTTGCATCAATTAAGTACGACGCCAGGCTTCAATCTATCGCTGTGACCGTCTTCGACATCCATTTTTGGAAAGCATGGCGACAATTGAGCAATTTTCAATTAGATATTTTCTTCTCACTCGATAGAAACATCAAATTTGGCGTCATACTCCGGGAGCAACCGAATAATTTACTTAAAATATTGAAAACGAATGTTTATTTAATACTTCGAGTTTCCATCATCAGTTTGATGAAAATATTGAATGTTTACTGAAGCTCTCGCATAAATCAGTGTTTTGAAGACGATCAAGCGGAATAATCTTCGGACTACCGCCAGACTCATAAAGTAACATAAAAACGACAGGGAATTTACACAAATACATCCCGCCCTACATGGTGTATTGGAATTAAAAAGTGGCGGATGCATGGAGCTTTAACACCAGAATCGGCTTGAAATTTTAAAAATCGAGGGCTTGGTGGGCAGCAGTCCTATGTCACATTCAACGATATTTTGTAACAGCGCTTCTATGGCGATGCACACAATACCTACATGAGATATGCAAGCGATATGGTGCGAATTATGCAACGCTTTACCTAGCTAAGATAACAACACTGCTGGTCGGCATCAACAGTTTTGAAAATGATTATTGTACGTAGATAATGATCACTCATTACAGCAAGCAATATCAGTGAAATGTTACACCGCAGCAACTGTGACAGCAGTGCTATTATCAGCACCGTCAGCTGCTGCAACAACATTAGAGGGTCGTGAAGATGTGGGTCTATCGACCCCACCAACGGTCTTATTACCCTCACCAACACCGCCAGAGTGGGACGAAGGGGGTCGAGAAACCACTATCGCATTAGAAGATGATGAGCTTACGAGCGAAGACGCCGTCGAAAAGGTCGCCAACGAATTGATACGAGTAGACGGCACAGGAATGGACAGAGGAAGGGAGGAAGGCATGTGAACGGACGTGGAAGAACTGCCAAATGGAAGCTGGGGGCCAATGCGGCTATGAACAATACTGACTCCAATTTTCCCAACGACCGGCACTTCATTATTGTTGTTATTGTTAACGAGAACTTTTGCAGCCCCCGGAGGCACATGCTTTGACGAAGTCGTGACGAGGTGCAGGCTGCTTGCAGAGGTCACACACGGGACAATGTTGGCAAAAACCAGCGTCGACGAATATGGCAACGACGACGCCCCAAACGTCATGCGAGTTGACGACATTGCGGATTGCGCAGAGGCCAAAGTAGAGCCTGAGGTGGGAGCAGGAAGAAAAGATACAGGAATAACATTCTGCGACGTGTGTGGCATTACAACATTTGAGGAAGCTGGAACCGATCCAGATGTCTGGGGACTACTGCAAGCCCCTGCAGTAAGGACAGCTCCCACGGGGGATGGTGTCGACGAGATTCCAGTTGGCAGAGCGTTCACTTTGAGTCCGGATAAAGTCGGTGTCTGGGAAGAGTGGTTGCCGCTCTCGCGTCGAGGGCAACCACTGGCGTCAGGCTGTCCTTCACGCGGATCGCCGCTGCCATCGCTGTCCGGAGACTCCGATCGACGAGTAACTGAAATAATGAAGCATCAAATAATTATTGATTTACCGTAGAGATGAAATAGCTCACTATATGTAATACATTTTTAAATTCTCGCTTGACGCTGTAACTAGATAACGAACTAATACACACTTGAAATCAAAATATGAGTTAAAAATTCATTCTGAAATTTAAAATTCATATTTATTGCTCAATAAAAATCATTCAACTAAGTGGATACAGATATTTAATCATGAGTAGAAATTCTACCACAACTACTACACTAACGCACCTGTGATATGAGATATATAAAAATAAAATAAATATATAAATTCACTAAAATATAACAACATAAGCTCACCTAAATGATGAACGCCTCCATCCTCTTCGCCGTCAGTGTCAGGCCTGCTGCCAGGAAGACTACCACTGCCCGTGCTGCTGCCACTACTGGCGTTCACGCCAGTAGTTCCCGACACTGACATGCGCCACACCTTTCCTAGCCGACCACTCGTGGCGCCACTGCTCACTCCGCCACACCTGGTCATGTGAAAAGTTCAGTGGGTGGTGCCACTATTGGTCATGTTATAAGTTCAGTGGGCGGTGCCACTATTGGTCATGTGATCAGTTCGGTGGGCGGTGCCACTATTGGTCATGTGATAAGTTCAGTGGGTGGTGCCACTATTGGTCATGTGATAAGTTCAGTGGGTGGTGCCACTATTGGTCATGTGATAAGTTCAGTGGGTGGTGCCACTATTGGTCATGTGATAAGTTCAGTGGGCGGTGCCACTATTGGTCATGTGATAAGTTCAGTGGGTGGTGCCACTATTCGTCATGTGATAAGTTCAGTGGGTGGTGCCACTATTCGTCATGTGATAAGTTCAGTGGGTGGTGCCACTATTGGTCATGTGATAAGTTCAATGGGCGGTGCCACTATTGGTCATGTGAAAAATTCAGTGGGTGGTGCCACTATTGGTCATATGATAAGTTCAGTGGGCGCTGTGGTGACCGCTATTCCGAACAGACGCTATACCTGAAGGCTCAACGAAACAAAGTCATTACTACCGAAACCTCAATAAAATTAATGGCTGTGACCATTCGATTGACTGCTGTGAATAAATTCTGAGCTAAAACCTACTATCAACTTAAATATCTTTAATCCGAGTAATAAACCTGAAAAATCATTTACTTATATTCTTGAAACGCGAAAAATACCAGCAGAAGGCGCTTAACTATTACCCCATGTTTTGCGGCCTAAGCTCCTTAGAGGAAGAGAGTCGAGAACAATTTTTTTTAGTAATGTAAGTCACCAGTAGATTGAATGGTAAACACTCGCATCTATTTCAAACTTCAGTAAGGGAAAACTTACTTGAACGTTTTGTTGACTTCCTTTTGCATGTCTTGGTCGTACTTGAACTGTCTTTCGTAGCTTTGAATGATGACATCGCGCTCGTGTTCATCAAACTTGTCCAGGGTAGGGTGGAAACGCTTGGCATGTTTGACGTACGTGTTCTTGCGGGGCCCGTCGTACGACTTGAAGGTGGTGAAGCACAGCATGCAAATGCTCATGTTTGTGCGCGCATCGTAGTCTACCAGCAACTGCCTTCGCCACTCCTCCTGTCGGTTCAGTTAAACAATTTAGTAACAATGCATACCCCAGCGTAGTCTTAAGTTTCAAGTCCAGTGAATTTTAGGTACGAAAAATACTTCAACTCCTAAGTCTCTGAAACCAAAACAAATCAGTTTAATTTGGGCAAATTTGTGATTTGCACATTAAATCAGCGCATTCATTCAAGAGAAAAAAATCTGATTCGGTAAACAAAGTATGATATTTAATATTTCTTACCTTAAACGTCCTCATGTTAATAGAGACTCTTTGTGAGGACGCCGAGGACCCATCAGCTGCAGCTAAAGTGGACGAGCCTGGCGACGTAGAAGCAGAGGAGGTCGCTGTGGTTGGAGGAGCCACCGTAACCGTTGGGGAGAAGCTTGGAGAATTGCACTGGGTCGGCATACATTGAGACAAAAACACTCCAGGACTGCTGCAACTTCGAGACCTGTCTGCAACTTTGCCTAAGCTTGACTGGGAAGGCAGATCAACGGATGACTTAGTCTTTTCTTCTAATTTTGATCTGAAGTGTTGTTTTGTGTCGCCAGGATGGGACGGAAACACGTTTGAGACAGCAGAAGATTGCAACGAAGCAGCGGGGACAGAAGGGAGGGAATTTGCATTGGGAACGTGCGAAGACTGGGAGATCTTGTTCGGCGACGTAGTGGGAATACCGACTGAGTGAGGAGACACTTGCGGTACAACTTTGTCAACTAAGAAAGCCGATGAAAGAATTGGATTGGCCCCAAATTCTGGATCTTCAGAGGGATATGTATCATCTGTGCTAGAACGTGGACTAGTTTTGATCGCAATCGATTCCGCCTTGACGACTACATGTTGCCCCTTGACGAAAGTCATTTTAGGTGTCGACTCGTGAGGGTTCCTCAACTTAACACTCTCTTCGGACGCCGACAACTCCGTCTTGATCGGTACAAATTTGAACTTTTGCGCCAAAACAGAGTGGGATGAAATTTTTGGAGGCAACTTTTGGTAACTCTCGGAGGTAACCTCGCCCTTTGGCAGTGATCCTTGAGAAGCGTTGATATACTCTTCTTGTCTTTTGATAGGGTTGTTCAAATGTCCCGAACTCAAAGGACTGGTGGTGGATGATTGGGAAGTGTTAACAACCGATAAACAAGGAGAGGAACGACCCCCTAGAGGTTCTTGAGCAAGGATCGATCGTTCGCTTGGGCACGGCTGAGATGAGTGGAACAAACCAGATTCGTGAGTCCGTAGCCTTTTCATTGGAGGCTGAGGTAGAACTAACACTGGAGATTCTTTAGGAGTGAAATTTGTCTGGGTGATCGGTATCGCTACAGAAGGTTGATTTAGATTGAAGCTTGGCAATACCTGACTTCCTGTAGATGACACTGTTTCAGGAAGGCCAACCGCACGAACTTCACGTATGACTCCCGATGCAAACTTTAATCCGGTTGGGTTGCCATGAAAATCACCGGTTTCAGAAACAATGTGACGAGACGGAGCCCGGGCAACACAGGAAGGTTCTCCGAATGAAACATCCGCCCTAGGAATGAGTATGCAAGGTTGTAACTCATTCAGGTGGGATGTTCTACTGGACACATGTTCACGCCTTGTCGTTAATGATGAGTCAGTTACAGGGGCTTCGTGAGCTCTTGCATCACTACCGAAATAGGTCTGAGGAATATTAATGCGACCTTCATTTGGGATTGACAAAGAACGAGAGAGGCAAGCATCCCGTTCGTCAGAATTAGAAACTAAGGGCACTTTCAAACAATTTTCTCCGTAGCTATCCCGTTTGCAAGACAGATTTAGCGGTAGTGCTTCTGCAGTGTAAGATTTTGGTTCAAGCTCCTCGTCTCGTGCATAAAGTATGCTTGAAGGCGCACTCGACAGATATGAGGCGTGAGAAAACTTGCCATCGAGGACTTCATCAGAAGAAATGACAGCACGCTGTACAGACTGGAGTCCTGCATGCTCACCGGGCGCTCCAGGAGCCTCTAACGGGAACTCGGCAAGGCCTTTGATCTTAAGGGCCGATGCAGTCTTAAGAAGGTCGGGCAAATGCTCTTGGTCGACGCTTACTTCGCCGTAGTATATGAACCTGACGAGAGCAGCTATATCATGAACGGTAGGCCCATCTACTATTATCAGAGGTGACTGACCCGGGGCTACGTCGGCCAACAGATTGGCGAAGTGGCTGCTGGAGGCGCTCAACACCAAACGATGAAGACGCCATACCTCGCCTGCAAATCAAAGATTTCCATCAGTTTATTTTGTTGCAGGGGGTGTACGTTTTACACAGCATTCCTCCACAGTTCGAGCTCAGTCTCACACTTGCACATCGGCCGGTGAACTATCATAACCTAGCATGTAATGATAGAATAAATTGAATATACTAATTCTCCCAGAAAAAATACTTTTCTAGCTTGAAATTATTTTGAAAGCCCATTAAAATCTCACACTCAAAGCTAGTACAGCCTTTGAGCAGCTACCTGGACAGCATTGGATAGTAAGTTAGATTTATTTTCAAGAACCTGTCACGAATAAATTTCCCTGGTAGAAACTGACATCTGCTCGAGGCCGTAGAAATTCACACTCAAAGACAGACTAATGGCGCAACTACCATTACCGATCTTGACCCGGAAGTTGTGGCTGAGGGAGTCATGATAAAATACGATAACAAAATAACAGAAGAATAAAGTTCTCTTTCTCGTCACTAATGACCTCAATCTTGCGCGACATTGCTAGCTGACAACAACATGATCAAGTCAGCGATGAGCAATTTCTTTTTGTTTATGTCTGCAACCTGTAATTTCTTCAAGACATGATCAGCGATAATGTTACCATTTAGTGCACCCTAAATGATACATTTCTAGTCTCCCAGTGTCTCTAATCCCACTGTTTCCACACCGATCAGTTCAGATCTGCCATAGCAGAGACGGTAAACGTGTTTTCATGGCAACCCCCGAGTGTAGTTAGGTAATCGTACTTCGTTCCTGCCCTGAATTTTAATTAATTCAAAGACTCATCGAAGCAGAATACAAAACTCTGAGAGAGGGACATCGACCTATCCTCCGCCCCGCACGACAAAACGATAGGGACATCGACCTATCCTCCGCCCCGCACGACAAAACGAGAGGGACATC
>JALHKN010151607.1:0-10913 GCA_039513755.1 Hyalella sp. 3TK10
GCCACTGAGACCGCTCGTCCTGCATCCTCGTCGGGGGTTTGGAATCCCCACCACGTCATGCATTCCCCCTCACAGCAGCAGCCGATGGCTCCTCCCCAGGACCATCAGCAGCAACAGCTCCATCAGCAGCACATTCCACAAGAACATTCCGCGACGACACTGCCTCATGATCGCCGGCGGCGGAATGTGACGCAAGTCTAAAAGTGTTGTCGGATGATATTCTGAAGTGAATTATTTATTTCGATAACTGAGATAAGAACACTTGTTTAATGTAGATTCCGGAAGGAAAAAAATATTTTGGAGGAGTTCAGTGGCCGTCTCAATCGCGTAAAATATCGCACTTGTATTGTGCTCGTCTGGAGTCGTCTGATTTTCATCCTTCAGTGTGGTCGTTTCGACTTAATCGGTGTTACTTTTAGCGCTGTAACTGTTTAATAAATCAGAGGTGAGATCAAGCGCCTCTTTGTAATGATATTTGGGAAACGATATTCCTGCTGGTTTTACTTATTAAACTAAACGTTATTGAAGATAAAATACAGGTCAAATGATTACGAAGCTTGAAGAGGGACTTGATTCTAAAGTAATAACTGTGATGATCGTAGAGAAAATTAGTTACTTCTATTAAGTGTAATTTCTACTCGTAACTAATCATGTGGTGATTGCTATTATAGTTCATATATGGACAATCATTTCAGCGTCGTTTCTATACCAATCTCTTCAACGGCTGGCTGAAAATTATCTGAGGCTTGAGAAATAGGTTTATTTGAGGCTGACGTATAGTGCAAAGTCTATAGAGTTCTCTTTACTGGAGAAAATTCTTCAGTGAAATGTGCCTAAACATTTCCTATTGATTACTCGTATAGATAATATTTACCACCGAGTGATCTCTCTTAACTCTACTTGTGCACGTCCGTTGTTTGAGGGGTTAAGAAATCTTGTGGTGTTTCGTTTCGAGCTGAATCGTATCCACAGTGCACGAGAAAAGCTGAAGCTGAGGACCTGCCTATTTTTATTGGTGATGTTACGATTCTCAAAAAATGTAATCCCATTTTTGGATAATTATTGAGTGTCGAGTGGCTTTCTCATTTTCTTTCATTTATCTGTTAATATTTATCGGGAAGTTGAACTAACTTCTAGTAAACTAAACTAAACTGTTAGGTATTTCCATTGTTTTAAATGTATTAATAATAAATTCCGTGTTCAGTGCATGAATTTCAGTTGGTATTATCCTGTCGTCAATGGCTGACCCGATAAATGTGAATGAAGACCTAACGATTTCGTAAGTCCATCATCCAATCACACCCCGGGTGATACCAACCAATTACACTTCAGGTGATGCCAACCAATTTCAGTTGGGGATCCACATTTAATTTAATAATCCTGGTGAAATATACGATCACCGTAAGAATTTTAGAGTAAGTAGCTACATCTTCATACATGTTCATTCGTTGATTTTTTGGCTCAAGTGAAAGGGAATTCGCTAAGTCGTCTAACAAAATTCTTCGACGGATTATCCGGATTATTAGTGCGTGCTTTCTTTATAAGTGTTGATCGTGCATGTGTGATTCTCTGTAAAGTGAGATGTGGTGTTCACCTGGGAAAAGAGGTAATATGCTCGTATCACTGTTCTCCTAATGTCCCATTCCAGCACATTAACAACTCTTACGAAAGTTTTCTTATTTAATTTAAATCTGAAGCTTTCGTACAAGTAATCAAGTCATTTTTAAATCGCTACTCGTGGGATATCTTGCGTAAAAAATTATGAACGAGATCCATCTCCATGCGACAAATAATTAAAATCAAAGCATATGTAGCGCGCTTTTATTTTTACTCTGCGGTGCAATTGCCGCATAAAATTATTTATTAATAACACGCAATTATTTTAATGAGATTTTAGGCATCGTAGTGCTAATTTTAGCATTCACTAAGTTCAGTGTTTTAATTCTAATTCGTAAATTTACTTTTAAATTTATTATTTAACGAATTATTTATTCAGTTTTCTTCTAGCTTTTACAGTTTGAGGGTAAATTTTATCCTCAATGAAATGGGTAACAAGAGGTCGCGAAAATGGTTCACATTAAATGGGTTTTGTCATTGACGAAACTAATTTTAGAAATTAAAAAAAAATACTTCCACTCACCAGTTTTCGTGTGAAGGCCGCACTCGAATATAAGTAAATTACTATTCAATGACATTTTAAAAACAGATTTCAAAACAATTTTTAAATGAAACTATTGTTTCAGTATTCATTTATTTATTTTCGTCACTTACTTATCTGATTGCCTTCATTATTTCTTCCTTTTGCCTTTATTATTTCTTCTTTTATTGTTTGCTTCATGCATATTGTCAATGAATTAGTTACTACTAACATTTTACCCAGTTCTTTAAGAGTTGCCAGTGAAAAAATTGAATTTACTCGTATGGTATACCCCATGCTTATTGGTTAGGTTTATTACATTTTCGTTGATTCACCTAATTCGAAGCTGTAACGAATTCTCCTTTATTAGGCAATCGAAGAAAACTATTCCCCTCTCCCATGTCTTCTGTTCACGTGAATTGTGTGATGGGAATGAACCATTTTTTTAAGACTGATTGACTGTAATCGTTGCTTTTGGTCAGTGCAGGAACAAAAATGTTTTCAGAAATTTACTTTTGCTACACCTTCTTCGAGACAAAAAGACTACCGTCTTTATTCGAGCGTACATCGGATGACTGAAGTACTCCTTCTCAAGACTGTTTAGAATACTTTTGTGGTACGACAATGCACGAACATATGACAGAAATGTGTATTTCGTAACTAAGGTGTTGAATAGGTGCAATGTGTTGTTGATGTGTCGCTGAAGCGGAATCTCGGTGTTATTTTTTATTTATGTGTAGTATTCATCTTAATAATTGTGGATGTTAGAAGATAGTTTGATCGATTTGTATTGATTCATGCAATCTCACTGTAACATACGCATCCGCTGCACAATTGTTATCGTATGTTTAGTTCTGTATAAACTTGTAAAACATTTCTCACTTAATCTTTCTATGTAAAATACTTGGTGATAATCATGATTAAAATTTCCATATTTTCCGTAAGAATGTAATTCCTCATGAATGTAGGTGTGAGTTTGTCTAACCTCTGCGCACTTCTATTAGCATCGTTAATCTGATTGGGAAAACTTGGATCATCAACTCGTTCATTGTTTTATGTGACAACAAATTTAAGTCAGAAGATCGGGAAAATTTGAAGACCGAACTCCAGCTATATTATTCGGCTTAATTTTGTAAATCAATTGAATTCAATTAATAACCAATTAATTTTAGATGATCATTTCATCTGTGTATGTTATTTTTTGAGTGTCTGGACGTCGTTTCGCTATTCCTAATCCACCTCCCTGTCGGATTGCGTTCAACCGATTTGCGAGGGATTTTCTTTTGACAAAATTCACTCATTTTCTGATCCATCTTGTAAGTTCTTGTGCTGCTCGAGGTTTTCGTACAAGGAAGCTCTTGAGACAATATCATCAGCGTCACTCTAGCTTCAATGCCGTCTTTTTCCGTCTATTAGGAGACTTGTATTTTATGAAATTTTTTAAAGAACAATTTTTTCAAATTGGGCACATTTTTTCAAATGTACTCATATACGTTTGGCAATGCCTGCTTTACTCTTGCATTTATGCATAAATGAATGGAGGTTTGGTTTCGCTGGAAAAGGAAAAGAAATCGACCAGCGATGTGAAAGAGTTTCTAAATATTTGAAAACAATATGAATTTTACTTTGTTATCCCTCTCATAGTCATAGTCGCGGTGTATATTGAATATTTGTATACAATGAACACTCTTAAGTTTACTAATCAAAATCTTGTGTTAAATAAATATATGATAATTCATGTGAAATATGTCTCGTGCTACGCCTACAGTATTCCGCTGGGATCTCTGCAATTGATGAAATTTCTTGATATTTTTCATTTTTATTTGCATTCGACAATGTTACGTGAAACGAACACTTGAAGTTATTCCGGATAAGTTGTATAGTACTTTTATACTTTAATTTCTAGTCATTTCTGAAGCTTCATTTTTGTACATATTTGGCAATAAATAGCCGGTGTTTACTCCTAGTTTCATTTGTCCTTTCATGCGCTGGTAACACAAGCCAATCATAAGATTGTTGATATGGTTCAGCTCCAGAAGGAGCATTTGAATTTTTTGGACGAGAAACATTAGGATCGTCAAATTGATCAGCTTATTTATGCGTCATTCATCGAATTATAATTATCTTAACAATTGCACTCCTTGAGGATCGGTAATAACGGATCTTAACGTATTTTATCTTAGGACGAGAATAAGAATAATACTGTAGAACCAACTTGTAAGGAGGACTTAGGCTTGGATATTGAATTGATTACGATTTTCCGAAAGCCCGCTTATAAATTCGTTAGTAGAGGTTTACAAATGCCTGTAATCGCGGCACGATCAGAAAAAAACACTTTCCGGCAACGCAAATCTGTTTTTTTTTTATTAAAACACGCTTTCATGGAATAAATTACTGAAGGTTAATGAGTTGGCAACAACTGTTAAATTCCTACTACTACACTTATTCTACCAATACAACTAACATTGCTTCTACTACTACTGAAACTACTAATAATTTTAGAAATAATTATTGAATCAAGAGACATTATCCTGTTGAATTCAGGTAGTGCGGAATGTTATTAAGACATCAAGTCGTGAACGACAAATGTTTACAACATTCCGCACTTACGGAAAACGATCCTTCACCGTCACGTATTTTTGCGATTTACGGGATGGATTTCGCACTTATATAAGTACAAGATTTAAGTGTCTGTTGCAAGAGTGATGCCGTACGGTGCCAGAAGTTGTTCTTCGTAAATTCGAAACCTATTTGTATTCCTGAGATTCTAGGGATTTGGTATTTACTGTCGTAGTAGATTATCCTTTAATTATACATCGTTTTCATTGTATCAACATGATCGCATTTTTGTATCGGACACAAAACTCTTCGTTCTGATTCTTCACTTAATCAATCTTGGAGATACCGCTCTTCTCACAGGAAAAACTTAGAATTTCCCGAGCCACCTCAATTTATTGAAATGTTCTCTGTGTTTTCTTCAACACTGAAAAGGTTGAAAGGAACAAATGTTGAATTGCAAACACGAAATATAATTTTCTTCAAATTATACTTATGAAACTGACTATACCCAGTGTACTAAATTAAAACTTGATCATGATTTTGTTTATCTATAGTCGTGAAAGAGATGTTCATATGCCTTCGGAGGTTTACGGTCGGTGGGAGAAATGCATGCAAGATAGATTTTGTTACTGCATAGTGCAACATTATAGTTGACTACTAATGCTCTTTTTGTTCAAAACATTTAGAGATCGAGACTGATCCGCTAACTTTAAGATTTATTCGCCCCGTCTATTATTTCATCAAGTGTGTGTTTTCAAATGACTAGTAAAACTGTTAGGAAAATTGCCAGCGTTTAGATACCAATTTGTAAATTTAACACGGAAACAATGAAGGTATGAGGAACTGTGTGCATAGTATGTAACAACGCATCCCGACAGTCGGCGAATGTTCTGGAAGTGTGTGAAGATCGAAGCGTTATGTAGGTATGAAAAACACTCGAACTTTTCCCGTGTTAGGTTGCTGTATTATATGGTATTTGCCAGGCTTCTTCCCCGAATAACGCGCGCTCAACGTCATTTATTCGTTTCTAAATATGTCTTGCATATTAATCTTTTGTCCTTTTGTGTTTGATTTCGTGAACTAAGCAAGTATTACGAACAATGGAAAAAATTAATTCCGTGATCGACAACTTAAATTCGACTCCAAGCAACCTTCTGAAATCTATCGAGAAATGTACCGCTATTGGAATAAACATGGTGCGAACAATAATATAAGTGCATGTGGGCACCTTAAAGCATCAGAACATCTTAAAGCATCATTGTTCCCATGGAGTGGTGAAATAGTAGTAATGAAGAGACCGCACTAATAGGACAAATGGGTTCACACTCTACCAACAGTAAATAAAAATTGTGTCATCCAAGTCAAGCGGGGATCACCAAGCCGGTCCTTTTATTTGTCATTATTTTTGTGTGACGTCTGACGTGCGCATGTTCCATGTTGATCATTTAGCGTTTGAAAAGTTGAATATTAGAGTTCGTAAGTCTTTAAGTCCTCCTCCAGCCGATAGATTCCTTTTCCCCAATAACGTATTATTTGTTTATTTTTGAAGCCAGTCAAGTAAACCAATAAAAATGCCAAGTCATAAGCTCAGATATAAAATCGTCGAACTGACATAGCTATCTTCGGAGCAAATGTTTCAAAATATTTTTAAATTCTCTCGGGAAGTGATGGATATACATTAATAATGTACAGTTTATTTTGAAAAATCCAATTTAAGCAACGACTTTCAGCTTACTAAATTCATTAGAACGCTTTGAACAAAAATGATTCGTTATTTTATTCAGATGATTTTAAATCTGGTGCAGTGAATCAAAAGTCAATCAAGCCTTTGATGAAAATCGGACGTTTTTGCGAAGCATCCAATATATCGCCCTGAATTTAATTCTTTTTGTCAGTAAAGAATAGGGTTTATTTGTAATTTTGCAAGTTTTTCCGTTACTTTTAACTAAACATAAAACTGTTCCATTACTAGCCAGGTTTTTGAAGTGAATGCATAACTTTGTGCTAGTAATCAAATTGCATTTTATCCGAAACTGCTGTTGCATGAAATTCACTTTTTTAGGACTTCTAGAAATGTCAACGAATGAAAGCATACAACCCGTTGACGAAATCATAATGGATCTCAATCAGTATGAACGCCTAATGTTAAATGTTGGTTCCTACCGTGTTCCACTGTTTCTAGTTCATTTTCATTTCATTTAATGTATATGTTGTTTACGAGCTTTAAAGCTGGAAAATTTACTATTTTTTGAAATATATTATTAATTTTATGCAAATCGGGATAGTAAAGTACACACATTTTTCAGATCGCCTATTGCCTGCTGTGTAACAACTTTTAGCACCCGTTAATTACACCAACTCCTTGTACAGAACCAAAGTCTCCTTGTCTCTTCTTAAAATGTCTCGTGTGTTGCAATGATCAAAATCAACAACACGCCTGTCTTCGCAATGCTCTTGACAGGTTTACATCCAGCTACGTGACGACTCTTGTCAACGGATGGGGTGAACGAAGGTCCACTCCTAATTCGATTATTACCTTTGATATTAAGTTAGGCATTCTTATGGTAAATTTCGAGATCTCTACAAACACACCTGACTCGGGGTCCCCACAAACGCTCTGCTGTTCGAACGTCACGCTCCACAACTGAACTTGATCTGTTCATGAATTATTGGATTATTGTTAATTATCTAAAAAGCTACAATGGGATATTGTTCATACTTATACTTTGTAATCCTCATCTGAGATATGTTTTTGATTTTCAATGTTTTTGATTTCGACGATTTTACAGACAGATTGATTTGTGTTCATTTTATACTTTAAAAAGACATTTTCCGCTACATGCACAATTCGTTTTAACGTCAGTAAATGTATAGATTTTATAAAATATTCATCTAATTTCCATCTTAAAAGATATTTTATTGAAATATTTAGAGTCGCATATTTTTCTCAATATTGTTTCTTGTCGATTCTTTAAACTTGAAGCTCATTCGAGACACCGCACATAAAATTTTCTGCACCGCCCTGCCTCGTTTTTCTTACTCAGCTTTGAAATATATTGAGCTCCGTCTCGTACCTCACCTACAAAATATTCTGGTCCGTTGTCTTAGCAGAAATTTAGAGAAGCTTTTGTCGTCAGGAGGGCGTCTTCGATAAGTAAAACAGATGTATTCTTCTTCATTGTTTTCTAAGTGGTATCGTGGGAAATTTCTTGCAAATTCTTAGAGAACCTTCCTCAAACTTCCTAATATTTTTCAACTATAAATTCGTTGCCGGGGAATAATGCCGTGTACTTCGCGTAAATTTAGTCATCATAATCAGTCCAGCTCGAAATAATCAACGGCCAGACTGAAGTGCAATTTATTTCCCATTTCGTTTTTCACACGCTGAAGCTAATTCATGATTTAATGAGCCTATGTTTTACGTAAATATTTCTGGACATCAAAGAACAATATTTTACCATGAATACATTTTCACTACCGAGAAATATTCATTTCTTAAGTTTTTATCAGAACGACTGTTGGACTTGACTATACGTCTATCCATGGTCATCTGGAAAATTAGTTCATCCTATTTTCCATGTAGATGTTATTTTTCGCGCTGCGAAACATGTTCATATAGAAGTACATTGCAAGTTCAGTTTCAAATTATGATTCACTCTTTTTTTCAAGATAACTCCTAAATATATTTTAGTTGAATCGGAAATAATTTTTCACTATAGCACGTTTCCTGAAAAATATTCGGAAGCATACGTTCTGCGTGAGCATTCTTTAGGATTTGTATCATGGACATTTTCTACCGTTATTTAATATTAAATTATTCGTAACCTCGTGAAACCAGGATATTGAAAGGTCGTAAATAAGATACCCAAAAGAGGAATTCATTGCGAGTTGGCGGGAGTCGAATTCGGTGTAAATCAAAATACGAGCAGCCATAGGCATTTTCGCTTCTGTCTAATAAAGACACTTTACTTCGTCTAATGACCACCATTCTATCCAAGAATGTTTACAGGATACGGCTGGTACTTCCTCCACTGATGCAACAGAAACTGGCAGTAGAGAAGTCAGTAGTACAGCGATGGCTTGAAAATCAATCGCCCGACGACCACAGCAGGAGCGAGGACGTTGCCAATGGACAAAGACAACCTGCTGGTCTTGCGACAGTACAATATTCAAGTTACTTTACCAGCAAAAGATCAAAATTTAGCAGAACTTGTAAGTGATAATAATGGCAACACACTCGAAGATAAGTTCGTGAAATATTTACTTTCGGATAAAGGATTAGTGGCGGCTTTGCAGCATCAGCCTTAACCTGAGAATTACAATTTTCAGCGTCAGTAAATTTCCTGCCCAGGGATCTCCTCTTCGTCTGGAAATTTCAATCCGTCGGAAATATTGCTCAAGTCTCCTTAACTAAATCATTGTGGCCGAAATAAAGGAAACTCAAAATTCGTGGTACCTTCATAAACGACGTCCCAGCATCCTGTAAACGCCAACTAATCCAGACTGTGTGGAGCATTCGATTCTTAAATGTCTGCTTCGAGTTTTGGATGTTGTGGAAGAAATAATTCATAGCAGTATTCTAAAGATCCGACTGCTTTTCAATATAGTAATCCATCACAACATCCTGGACTCCAGTCGTCGTTTTAGCCAAGTCGTTATCCAGCGTCATCATACGCGACTGGAAATAAAATGCGGCCGTGCTGTCCCTCAGCGTCGTTCTAGGCAAATTATTGCCCTGCGTCGTCATCATTCTTTGCTGAAAATCCTCTTCAGCCTTAAAACCCATAAACAAATAACATGCAAAGCCAGATTGACCCACGAGTAAATTAAAGTCTCCCACCGTGTAATTAATGTTCAAATGGATCCTGCATCAGTCCGTCCTACAGTTCCCTGACGTTCTAAGGTTAGCCTGGCATTGGGGACCCTATAATGCAAAATTTCTCCTTACGCCAGCAAAACTAATAATACATGATGGCTCCCCCTCCAGTTTCTTTGTGTGGAGGTTTCCACGCGCAACATATGCACCACGCCACCACAAAGTCTTGCAATGACCATCATTTGAGTGCCACTTCGAATAATTAATATAATTATTTTTCACGGCCTGTAACGCAACCAAGGAATGTAATGTAAAGTACTTCCCGGGCTCAAATAAATAATTATCGACCAATGCAACCAGGGAATATTCCACAAAGTGCTCCTCCATCCCACATGGGCAATTTTTCAAGGCCCTGTATGCAGGCCGGAAATACATAGCAGTGGGCTGCAGCAACACCCATGGGCAGTCCTTCAAGACCTTTTATGGAACCTGTAAATTCTTCAATGGGCCGTCCTCTCCTGCCAGGCCCTAGACTGACTTTTCGGTCCCCCGGAGTAAGACAACAAGGGCCCAATTTGTGGCAACCTCCTCAGTCCGTTCTGCAAGACATGAAGAGACAGCAACAAAATTGCCAAGTTCTCCAACAAAACATCCAGCTTGACTAGTAGCAAATGATTGGACAGGTTTAATAGTAAAGTTCTCAAGGTGGTGAACTCATTCGTAACATAAATCCAAGGAATTCGGTTTTCTCGAACAAAGAGTTGGCACATCACGCCTTCAATTAATCTCAGTAGTGGCCTTTACATCNGTGAACTCATTCGTAACATAAATCCAAGGAATTCGGTTTTCTCGAACCAAGAGTTGGCACATCACGCCTTCAATTAATCTCAGTAGTGGCCTTTACATCACTGACTGATGTGCATCGCCGTTCAATATTCCCCGAAAACCAAATCGAGCATGCATGGTATGCCAATTGTATGTGTACTCGTCAGATTTATTGATTGGATATTGATCGCTTGAATGATTGAAAGCACCAAATATATGGTTTGTTTTTTAGAAAAAAATATTGACGAATATTTCGTCATGATAAAGAGCATTTCTTGTGTTAAAATTCAGTTAAGATGATAAAAAGAATTTTCAATTATATTGTGCAAGTCCAGGACTGATTTTAAAGAGCCATTCTGATGATCAATTACAAATATTCCACCCATATTGTCCATGAAATTACCACGTTTGTTGTGCAGATATTATTCAGTCAGATATCATTTCTTGTGTTACATTCAGTCAAATTTTCACTATTTTTTCGTTCGTTTCATTTCCAAAATACAAGGTTATTGTAACTCTTCAAAATCGTGTAAATGGTTTTTAGCCGTTGTTGACACCGATCATTAACTCTATGTG
>JALHKN010152131.1:0-10962 GCA_039513755.1 Hyalella sp. 3TK10
CCGCATTTGTTCTCACGTGTTACACGTAGCAGGAGAAAACTAATTTACTTTCCCTTTCGCTTCCTTCGCTTGATCATTTGTCTTCTATTCTGAGAACCTTGGAGCGCAATCGACGACGTGAAAGCAAATCCATCAATTGATTCTTATTTTGTAAATAATACAGTTTCAGCCTTTGCTGCTCCGGTGCACCTTCTCCGAATAATACCGGAGTAGCGTACGGGATGTTAGAAGCCTTTTCACTAAGGCTAGGCTTCCCAATTAGTGCTAGCTGGTCGCACCAAGCTTGCTTAGGGCTAAGAACACATCGAAGTTTTTACACTCTGTTCTGCAATCGAATAACTTTAGTAAAGTTTAATTGTAATAGTATGGCGATGCATTTTACAATTTAATCATTACTTCTTTATTGGTTCTCAGTTCATCGTTAGCGTCACGCCGATAAAATTCTTTTTGAATTTATGACAGGATTTTTTCCCGTAGATAATTCAATCAACGAACATTTTTCATCACCAGGGGACCTGTTCGTGCTGGTCTTCAGCGTGGACAGCGCCGAGTCGTGGGACGAAGTCTTGCGCCTTCATCAGGAGATCCTGGAGACGAAGCGCAACGTGCTGACTCAGCATCAGCAGCAGCTGGGAGACGCCGTGGGCATGCTGGCGGGGGTGGCAGGGGTCGCTGCGGCTACGGGGGGCAAAAAGAAGGAACTTCTCCCCAGAGTTCCAATCGTCATCGCCGGCAACAAGTGCGACATAGGGAATAGGTGAGCTTATCTATTTATGCCAGACTCATGTTTTAGCTTATCTATTTATGCCTGACTCATGGTTTAGTTTATCTATTTATGACTGACTCATGAATGGGTGAGCTTTTCTATTTTTGGCTGACTAATTTTTCAACTCATCTATTTATGCCTGACTAATGTTTTAGCTTATCTATTTATGCCTGACTCATGGCTTAGCTTATCTATTTATTTTTGGCTGACTCATTTTTTAACTTGTCATTTCTGCCTGACTCATGGTTTAGCTTATCTATTTATGCCTGACTCATGGCTTAGCTTATCTATTTTTGGCTGACTCATTTTTTAACTTGTCATTTCTGCCTGACTCATGGTTTAGCTTATCTATTTATGCCTGACTCATGGCTTAGCTTATCTATTTTTGGCTGATTCATTTTTTAACTTGTCATTTCTGCCTGACTCATGGTTTAGCTTCTCTATTTATGCCTGGCTCATGGGTTAGCTTATCTATTTATTCATTAGTCATGGCTTAGCTTATCTATTTATTCATTAGTCATGGTTTAGCTTATCTATTTATTCATTAGTCATGGTTTAGCTTATCTATTTATTCATTAGTCATGGTTTAGCTTATCTATTTATGCATTGCTCATGGTTTAGCTGATCTAATAATGCCTGACTGGAAATGACCACCATTTAAATGAGTCGAGGCCATGCATTGATAAAATTTTACATACAAATTTGACGACATAAAAAAATTATGTCAACAGCTACGGAATTGAAGGCTATTTTCAAACACAGGTCATGTAAAAGGCTGCTCCGTGTAGTTTAAATTTGTTTCACTTTAAATTGACAAAATTTGCAGGCTTTTTTATTTGAAATTATGATACGACACTGAAGTGCTGGCATTTGTAGATGATAAAACTTTCAAGAATTCAAATATGTTCCTTAGAAGTAGAAGTAATTTCTCTCGTACACAGCCAGTCCTCAATAAACGACCGTCGTCACAAAACTGAACGATATTACGATCAGCCAGATTAGTTACAGACTTCAGTCCGCAAAAACTTTTACATTCGTTGAACGCTAGATCTGAGAAATAGAATGAAAAATTCATTGAATTACCGAAGTTTTGAGCATTGCTTTTCATCTGGTACCGTGAGTTTTAGGTACACGTAAATCTGTTTTATTTCATTCGAATAATTTGTCTGATTCAAGTGAAGATTGCAAAAATCTTACCGTGTGATGCGTTGAGAAGTTTTATCTAATATTCTCGACGATAAATTTGCATGTCCTATATTTCAAGTAATCTTATTTCTTATTAATTTTAATATTTTTCCATTTTCATTAACATCCTAAAGTATATGCTGTATACTCACCCAGATCAATATCCGTGAAGAATATTAGGTAAGTTACGGTAAGTTCCAACGCCGCAGTCTGGATAATGCGGAAGCTATTTGAGCCAACATTTCCTGGAGCTGTGCTTGGATGTTGATGATGTTTGCTCTGCAAGACTTACTCAGCCTTTATTGCTTCAAATATTTGCTCGGATCCCGGGAACAGTCCAGTAACGCCACTTTAAGTGAACTGCGAATATTGGCGACATACTCCGTCATTATGAGTATGGTATAGGCTTCGTCATTAACAGAAGTATGATGTACAACAATTATGCAACTACTGCAGAAGTGCTCTGTTTTAAAGGTGAGATAGAGAAGAACGTCCCACAATTAATTTCATTATTCTTCTCGTTGAGTTATTGTCACTCACACCCACCACGATAGAGCATCCTTTTCAAACAGTTGGTTGCTCTCATTGAACGGGATACTCTGAACAAACTGCTCTTCCTGTCAACTGTTATTCTGTAGTAGCCAAAACATTATGTTTAGACCAAGACTAATTGGTATGCGTGCATTCAATCGGAATTATGTTGTTAATAGATGTGTGAGTTCTTACAATGCAAATGTTGGTTCGTATTTTGTCAGTATTACGTGCAACCCTCAAACGGCAGCAAGCTCGACACTCGGGCCATGTTTACTTTTTTTGGACTAAACATTAAGTTAGAAATTTAATCGTAACAAATATTATCGCCACTAAAAATTACAATTGTCACAAAAATAATTTCTGAAGTCCTAGGCGAAACATAAACAACGTAACAGCAGACGATGTTGCTCCAATAATTTGATATTGCATCTTTCTGCGGCCACTTCTTATTCGGCTTCTGCATTCATCAATTCCCGTCTGTCGTGCTGGGCTTTCTCTTTCTAATTTAAATCTTATTTTGCACCATATAATTTTTTGTCGTTAAAATGTCATTAATGATGGAGCAGGTGGCCAATGTGGACACTTTAGGCCAAAGCCTTATAATTGCTGACATGATTTCCACTCAGCCGATTTTACCGACTATTATTGTTTTTTTTAAGGCGAAAATCTGAGCGTGATTTATAGCTTGACCGCAAGATTTGATCAGCGCTCTGGCAATGAGTCAGCAATTATTGGCTTTTATTTTTAACGCGTATGCTGGCGCTTCCTTCTCCGTTGCTCCGCATGACACGTGTTACGTGAAACTGGTTTATCACAGTGACCGTATATGGTTATGGGGAAACTTGAGTCTCAAAAACCATGTTGCTTCTCTTATAATATATGATGAAAATAAGATTTTGAACCTCACATTTTTCGAGTTTTTCAACAAAGATGGTTTTTGTAATGTACATGAATTCGAATGTTACAAAATACTCTCGATGTTCACAGCAAGAATAAATCTAGTACTTATTCATGAGCCGTACTTATTAAACTGGAAAGTTCCACCGCATTTATACGTGGCTGCAACTGTAACTCGTATATCACTTTTGTAAACATTTCTCGTACCCGGAAGCATATCGAACCACTTCAACACCTTCGCAACCACCATTTACTGCTGTTCATAAGGTATTCTTCAATCGGTATTTGCTATGTCTTTCCATACGATACACCACCTGACTTGAGTTGAACATTTGTGCTGTTAGTTAAAGTTTTTAGGCTTTAATGCTAAGAAAACAACGATACCTATATGAATTTTTGTCCGTATTTTTACTTAGTTTGTGTTACGTGCAATTTCAAGCCTAAATAACTCAGGCATACAAATAATGAGCGAGGCCTTCACTCTAAATAACGCCTGCAACAATGGATGCAAATGCAGGAGAGCAACGCCGTATGCAATTATCTTTTTTGCGGGCGCCAAATTTTTGCTCGTCATCATTAAAGTAGAGAGGTCGGCGTCCTTGAGGCAGTTGCTGCATGGTCATTTCGACTGGACCTGTTACTCAGCACTGGTGTTCTAGGGTAAGATTCAGTTCGTAAATTTTAATTAGAATTTGATCATTTCATACAGAGGACACAGCTGCAACGGTGTTCCTCATAACCAAAAATCGCAGCTGTAAAAATTCTAGCCAGGAATGCTCTTTAGATTTACTTTTAAAAATCTCTAGCATTATTGTTTTCAAATATTTTCACTCATGTAATTAATATTGAGTGCAAATACGTAGAAATTAGTATAGTTTTATTATACTTGACAGGTCGCGAACGTTCAAGTAATGCGATTGTTAGTCTGCCGTTAGTTAGAACTGCTTTAAATCTCTTATAATAATATAAAGACACGATCTGAGTATTGTATCTTTCCTGAATTGCTACTGGAATTATATTGGGAAGGATATTGCAGCGTGAGAGATGAAGATAATGTTTAATTGTGGTCATAATTCAATGTTTGATGCAGCTAATATAATCGCTTCTCATATTCCTTACCTCACAAATATCTGTCCCAAAGACAAAAATACCATCCTGATGTAACCTCATTTGCTCCGAGACGAACCGGAGTCACCGTTTTGTTTTCAGTGTTCATTCGTTCTCTGTATAGTCCAGATGCCTGTAGCAGTTGCTGCAGAAATATCATCAGATCGTATGTCATCAAATGGTGAGACGTCTTTTCCATCCGTCTTCATTCTTGCTACTTGCATAAATATTAAGGCAGTTATAACGTCTAGACCAGGTCACTGCTACGTCAGAGAAGCTACCCAATGTTGCCATATCGGTTTGTTTGAAACTGAATATTTCTGAAACACATGCGAAGACTGAACATACAATGAACCAAAATTCAGAACGTGACTTTTTTTCGGCCAGGCAGTGAATCATCCACTTTGAAACTTTTCAATTTGCAGGTTGAGTTTTGTTCTACCCGTACAACCGAATCAAATTTTACGTTGGTGTTGAACACCTCATTTGAATGCAATCAATTGTTGGAAGTGTAGAAGGCATGAAAACTCTGATTTTGGTTGATTCGTTAAAATCTTTTCATGAAATATGACCATTACGTTCATCTGATCATAACAGGTTATTCGTTTTTCTAAACGTGTAAGTGGCTTCTGATGGGTTAGTGCATGCTTTTAATATTTTGTATGCTTATCATGCCTCTGATGCTTACAGAATACGTGTACGCTATTTATTTTTTCACATTTTTTGTAGAGCTTTGCACCGTATGATCGCTTATTAGGATACAATAATGATAATCATATAGGATGAGAATAACTAAGTCTCAATAAACTATTGGTATACGCCTTCACCAAAGAGTCAAAAGAAATTTCTGGTTTCAGTCGGTGCGTGCCGAGCTCCACGGTGCTGACACTAGTAGCGTCGCTGCCCTGCTGCGCATATGTCGAGACGTCCGCTAAGAAAAACTCCAACGTCGAAAGACTCTTCTCGGAACTCTTCACGCTTGCCAACCTGCCTCAGGAAATGTCTCCTGCTCTCCACAAGAGAGTTCATCCTGACCAAATAGGGTGAGTTATAGCAATCCTAACCATGGAGAGAGCTGCATGGGCAAGATCACGATCCAGCCTCTACCATAAGACACATTTTCTCAAATATCAAGGTCGGGATTTTGCCCTTCCTAGCCTTGGATAGCCGAGATCAATGAACATCATTGATGTAATGCCTCCTATCCTCACAATCAATCCACTTCGCATTTGTCTTCTCGGCTTTTCTACAATGTTTTCTGTGAAAACCAATTTAAAAAATATTTACCTGTCTCCATGAATAGCGTACGTTGTTCTACTGTATGCTCATTGGAAGTTTTTTCTAGAAAATTTAAAGTAAATGACAGTTTTTACTAGATCATCTGATTGTTAATGTCCACTTTAATTGCTATTTATCCACTTAAATGAAATGTATTCTGATTCAAGTTTGTCATAAAACCTTTCAACTTTTCACAAAAGTTTTCTCTTAAATTACTGCTAAGGTTTATTTTAGAAGGTAAATGTCAGGCAAGTTCTGATTGATAGGAGAGTCAATGCGTAGAACTCCATCAAAACGGTGCATTGAACTTCTATTCAAGTTCGGCTGACAGCTATCAAAAATACATAAAAGTCTACGGAATTTACTTCTGAGATTTAAGTTTATTTTCCATTGTCTAAACCTAAATACCTTGAGTTCTTAGCTTACCGATAAAATAAAGTGTGAAAACGGCCGGTTACCAGTGAAATTTCTCGATAACCACAATTTTATACTCATTTTAACATCATCCATGGCTGATACAGTCGATACGTTTTAATACGTCAATTTCGGCTCCGATATACGAGTTTAAATCAGAACAGTAGGGATAGAAAATTAAAAAAAGTTTAAACTACCGCACAATTCGAACATTATTCCAAGTTTACGGCTGGTGATAGAACTGAATCGTCTCTTACCGCTGTTTGCTGCAAACAAGACGGCCAGCAAACATTTGCTTGTTGCTGCCCAATTAGTCGGGTTCTTGTCTTACTGCTCCTGAATTTCCCAGTCATCTCGACTTACCCAATGTGCACGGCTGAATTTCACTTTATGGATTTTCATGGGGAGTTTTATTTGTGAAAGCATTTTAAATGTTAATGAAAACAATCGAAATGTTGGCTTCCGCATAATATTATCTATCAAAAGGAATTGGAACAATGATAGTTCACGACATCGCTTGACGTTACAAAAATTAACTCATTTATGGCATCCAAATTTCTCTATGTTTCAGTATTTTCCTTGAATAAACGCTGAAAAGGCGATTACTACGTTAAGATGAAAATATTTCAAATTCTCATCATCACTAATCACGTTTGGTCAGTGGCACTCTCAGAATGAGCACAGAACGAAGATGAATAATTTCTGTTGTTCAAAAACGAGTCTTCACTGAGCCCAACTTAAGCAGGGAAGTGTCCACTAATTGAGGAAAGGATTGTGAAGGCTTAGCCACAATGGCTGTCAGCCATCGATATGAGATCATTTCGAAGGCTGAAGCCACCTCACTTGTGACAACGGCTCCGAGGCTCGACAATATCATCTGTCTGTTGGTCTGTGCTGGATCGAATCCCGTGGTGAAGATTAGTGAAGCAGCTTGATTAATGTCACGTGAGGATGAGGTCAACATTATGACAATCTTGTTGAAGAGGAATCATCATCGAGAGAGGAAGACTCAATTTCAAATCGATTCAACGTTGAAACAAGTACCACGAATACCAAAAAACAGAGAGACTCGATTACAGGTTAATTTTAATGTTGGTTTCACATTTTAACAATATAACCTGTTTTGCTCATTAATCCCTGGAGCACCTTATTTGAACGCCGTTGAGAATTCACAAGTTTTAAAGTTCTGATCTTTTCAAAGGCACTTAAGTTCTAAAAGAATAATCAATTATTGAAGAAAGTAAACCATATATTTCAATCCGGTCACGAAATTATGCAATGACGTGCCAGCAATCAAATACGAGTATAAGAGCATGTATTTGAAATCCGTTTCTTCCAAATGAACTTTAATTAAACGAAACAGTATACTTGGGATGATAATGATTTCGCGATCTATATAAGAATATATAATTTAATTTAACAAGAACGCTCTGCTGTTATGGGCCTTTTTTCATCTGTGAGTCAATCCGGCGAATGTCAGGCGTTTCTCCGGATACTGATGACCTTTTAAATGTTACATTGTTCCAGCACGAGCGTGGCGAAGCTTCATTATTTTTTTTCATTTAATAATATAAACATCGCATTCATACGAATAAAGCACAAAGCTTACGCATCACATTTTTCCTGAAACGCTCAGGCATTGCAAAACTTGCGTTTTAGTCATTGCAAAACTTACGTTTTAGTGTTGTATATACGGACACTAGGTACGTCTTTTTTTTACGTTCACAAATGAGCCTCTCAAATTTGAAAAATATGATTAATTTGAGTCAGAAAAAATGTCGATGTTAAGGAGAAATAATTTTTTCTTTCTTTCTGCTCAAGATTTTCCTGTAATTGAAAGTTGATTCTAATGTTCCAGTCTGCACAACCTGAGTGAAGGCGGACGTCTGGCAGCGCTGGGCTCGATGTCGTACGGTTCGGTGCTCACTGCCATGCACGACTCAGACTCAACTGAACACTCCAATTCTTGCACTCAGCAGGATGATGACGCTAGTAATTCAGAGGTAGACAATTTCCATTTGAAATCAAAGATAATACAAGCGTTACAAAAGGCAGATATTTACCATTCAAAACAACGATGACGCAAACGTTACAAAGGATGTAACTTTGCCTTAAAAATTACTATGACAAGTGTCATAGAGTGAGAAACTGTTTCTTGAAAATTACCATGACCAGCGTTACAGAGAACAACATTTTCCATTTAAAGAACGATGATGCCAGCGTTAATGAGGTAGACACTTTTTATTCAAATATCCATGGCGCTAGCGTTACAGAGGAAGACACTTTCCATTTGAAATAAACACGTAGCATGCGAACATGGGTCAAGTTATTGATTGATAATTGCGCTTTTACATACGCAAGCGTCCATCACTTTTTCGTAAGAAAGCTGAAAACATATTTTATCGATCTTCGTATAACTTGCCATTAATTTGGTGCCTAGTTATGAGTTAGATATAACAATTTAACCCTTTAAGAAATAATAATAGGAATCATATAGGATAATATCGTGTTACTAGCTAAAATTCTCACTTTCAGGACATGACTTCACCGGAGAGCGAGGCGAGGCGATGCCAGAGGCGGGGTTTGTCCATCAGGCGCCGGCTGAGTGAAGCTTACGGCGTCGTGGCGCCTAACGCGCGGCGGCCCTCCATCAGGACGGACATGCTGCTGCTCAGGTGCGCTGCTGGAACCGGGGAGGTGTGGAGGGAGATGACTCTGTCGGGAGGGGGATAGGCTGAGAAAGGTGGTATAGCTCGGCTGAGAGGGGAAAGGCTAGACTTGGAAAGGACTTCTGGACTTGAAGGAACCACCGTGGCTGAAAGTTGACAGGATGGTGATGTGTAGGGTCTGGCAGTTGATGTGTGGGGTCTGGCAGGGGCTATGTTTGGTTTATGTGGGATGTGTGGGGTCTTGCTGCTGATGATATTTTTGGAGCTTGTCTAGAACTGTTCGGGGAACTGCTGGTTCAATTCATGGTTTACTGTGATTTTATAAGGAGATTTAGCAGCAATTTATTCACATTTGAAATAAATATCTAGGCCATATGCATTGATTGTTGCATCTGTTAGTTAATTCGTGAACGCAATTAAAAACAGGTCACAGGAATGTTTGTGAACCTCATTATATACTACTGATAATGATCCATGCATGCGTCACGCAATTATCAAAATCTACTCCGGTTCACGGTAAAGTCGTAATGCTCATTCAGAACAAATTTACTGACGTTAGTTTAAAATCGTACGGTTCCGTCTCGCAAATTTTATGATTAATAGCAGTAAAATCACGACGCTCATTCCAGAAAAAATTACTATCATTGGTCATGAAACCTTGAGGCTGAGTACATCGTCCAATATACATTTTATTTATGTAAAGTATTTATGAATCATAAAATTGATGACAGGTTTATTTTTCAGGTCAAAAACAGCGCTGCAGTTGGCACAGAGAGGGGAGAGAAGGCCTCGTCGGGACGTGTCGTGCTGCCTGCAGTAGATCTTTGCTGCATCATTATGAGTCCTCGTCAGCTTAGTGACAAAAATAAGGGCATGAGGGGAACATATTTGAAAGAGACTGCTCGTTAAATTGTGATGAATGAATCGATTATAAAATGTTCGTGTCCAGACTTGCTAGGTAATGCTTTCCTGTAAGTAATCGTGATGTTTTTTAGTCCTAAACATGAGATATGAAAAATCTCCCTTTATTATGACCGTTCGGACTAGTACACATCATCAGAACCTTTTGTACCCAACTAATGATAGCTACTTCAATGCGTACAGTTGGGATTTTACCATCTTTTGAGCCCATATTTTTTCTCTTGTTTTCTTGAAGCAGCTCCATTCCTTATTTTTTAATGCATTATCGAACAAGACGACTCTGATGTTGTCAATTTTATGCATTCATTTTCAGGAACAGTGTCCGTGACAGATTCTTAGTCCGCACACAAGATTTATTTTGTGGTCATGACAGCGTCACAAATCATAAAACTTATTTGGTATTTCAGGTCACGTTCACTTCAAGGTTGGCGTTCCAGATGTGCTTTTTGTCGTAAATTTAAACTTTCAGAGTGAACTTGAAACGAAGGTAAATGTTTTCAGTTCGTGCTAACGATTTGAATTTTTTGTGGGCTTTTGAATGATCTGGGTTTTTATAGAGCGATTTTAGAATTGATACCTTACCGTAAATGCATCCTTGTGAGACTTGATCTTAGTTCCAAATTTTTATGATTTGAGATTCAATGCTTGAAGTATATAAATTTACTCAATGGAGCCTATAGAAACGAAATTGTGTTATTGACACACTCTGTATTTAATTTTTAATGGGATGTGTTGTTGCTATTTTTTAAAATTANGGTTTTTATAGAGCGATTTTAGAATTGATACCTTACTGTAAATGCATCCTTGTGAGACTTGATCTTAGTTTCAAATTTTTATGATTTGGGATTCAATGCTTGAAGTACATAAATTTACTCAATGGTGCCTATAAAAACGAAATTGTGTTATTGACACACTCTGTATTTAATGTTTAATGACATGGGTTGTTGCTATTTTTTAAAATTAAATCAAAAAGGAAATAGACCCGGCGAATTCTCGTGTACACTTCACCTAATTTGAGCCACGCTAACCTAAGCCGAGGCTTTTTTCCTCTGCATCCAGAAAGTTAGAAAAGTGTGGATAGAAGCAAATCCACTTTGATATCGTAGCCAACGAGATCTGACGGGGAATTAATTACGAATGCCGTTCTATCCACACTTTGAATTTTGCTGACTATGACCTCGTATACGGTTT
>JALHKN010153100.1:0-12690 GCA_039513755.1 Hyalella sp. 3TK10
TTTTCTAACGAGGTTACGACTTCGTAATTATTTTTGATAATATGTTTGCGTGCACGGAACTAAAGCACGAATAACTCCTGCAATTCTTAACCGATTTAAATGAAAATATATACACACACTTAGATTCACATTGATACGCAAGTTTCCGCCTCTCCGTTTCAAATTAATTCTGCTATACGGGTACTTACTGGAACTGAAGCACACATAACTCCTGCAATTCTGAACCGATTTAAATGAAATAAATTCCCACCCTCTTATTCACTTTCCCGAAAGACGAGCGTCAGCAGAATCCTTTCCCCCGCTCCCTCGTAAAGTTATACTGGTATACGGAAAGAAACCTGGGGCTAGGTTCGGGCAAGGATAAGGCCTTTACTTCACAAGGAGGCGGGGAAAATTTTTTGACGATGCTGTGCCGCGCTGCAATGTGAATAGAAGTGTGTGTATTTATTTTCATTTAAATCTGTTCAGAATTGCTGGAGTTATGCGTGCATTAGTACGGTGCACGCAAACTTGCTCGTGCCCGTGCACGCAAAAGTGTCCGACTGGTAGTTTAAGGCCATACTCCATAGGGTGCCTCATTTTTGGATTTTTTTTACCAGTAGTTATCAATCTTCAACAAAAATTCATGTATGCATGTAAATATACAATTTATTTTTGTCTTTCATTAACATCAGAATGAAACTTTCAAATTATAGTAGTACCTAATGACAGCAATTGAAAAATACTTCGACAACTGTATGGTACATTAAGTTCTAAGGATTTACATGATGTTTAAGTGATATACTTAGGATCATAATGCACGAGGTGATGAAGCAGCTTTTTGAAAAGTTTGCTAAATGTACTAATATTGTAGCATTTTAATCTATTAAACCTTGTAAAGCTGTTATTAATGAAACTATTCATAATAAACTGCTAACTATAAATAAATCTGAAATATTTGACTACTATTGTTGTCTGTAACATATTTCATACCCATTATTAATGTTTCTCTCTGAAAAGAAACAAATTGAACTCAAACTAAGGGTAGAACAAATGTGTTCTAAACACTTACTGTATTCAAACAGTACTGTATTTACGCACTACTTCGACCGCTGATTCCAAGTATTGGTTCTGTTAACAATGAATCCATTTTCTTGGTGAGAAGTACTACTTTCACAGTGAGGTTCAACGAATAATAAATTGGTGCTGAAAGTTGTATTTCAAAATCAAAAAGTACGTTTTTCTATAAATGAATTGTTGTATTTTCCCTTTTACGTCTGAAGTACTGATGGTTGAAACATCAGCTGACATGTGGGAGAATACATTGTTCTAGTTTCGTTTGTTGCTGCTGTACATGCAAATGCAAATGGTTCACGGTACACCAGTAGTACAGACATGAACGAAGTAAAGTTAACTCTATTTTATGACTTTTTTTTAGCTCTCAGTAAACCACGAAGAGAGAGGTGGGGTCGTTCAACAACGCTTTCAAAACAATTTAATGTCATCCATTATAACAATTGAACTACCTTTTTGATTTATATATTAAATATTGTGTATATTATTTCAAGTACTTACGTTGAATAACCTCATTTTCACGAAATATTGAATAAGTATGGATGAAAAAAGAAAATATAGAGCCGTTCGCGAGTTACTCGCATTGTTTTCTAAAATAACAGCAATGCTGGCAGCTTCCTGGATTCATAAAGCAACTTTCTTGTGGTGTTCTGTTTCACGATTTTAAAAAGCGATGTTTAAGTGCTGTTAGTATTAATACGTACTCTTATTTTTTTACAAAGCCATTTTAGGATTTTATCTATTCTAGGAAATTTCAGCGTTTATCAATTGTGGTATAATTTTTTACTTACGTTATATCACCTGTTAAAACACACTTTTTAAACGCACTCCTAATTGAATAAAATGTTAACTTTGAACAAACATGTCGCAAAGGCTACGCTTCTCTTCTGTGTAAAGAAAGTGACAGTCACGCCGCACATCGTTCGAGGAATCCATTTATGATTTGACTTGAGAAATACCACGGAAAATCTGTTTGTATGAAACGGGGGCTATCATCAAATTGAGTTTTGCTAAGTATTTGTGCTGATTATTTGCAAATTGTTTGGGATAGTAATTATTGTATTTGTGACAAATAGAATAAATAAATTAATTAGGCCAACGGAGCTTTTTGTATGGAGTATGATTTTCTAAAATTGTTTGACCTGATTTTTTTCGAGGGCCTCGAATTTAATATAGCTTAAAGCCTCAGCAGGTGAAAGCCTGGCCCCGCTAATGATCAGTCCATGCACGTAACATGAATGGTTGAAAAGTAACAAATAGTTAATTTTAACAATTATGTTTGTAATATCTAGAATATTTTCTACTCAATAATGCTGAGTGTAAAAGAAATATTGAGTATGTGCAAAAATTAAGTTTAAACACTAATAAATGCAGTCTACGCACACGTAAAAACTCAAGCGGCCATGACCGGTTTTGTGGTTATCGGTCGTTTTTTCACGCATTAGCTTTTTACGACTGTGTTGAGGGGAATCCCAATTTGACTGCATGATCATAAATCTAGTTCAGATCTAATCAGATCTGATCCGGGTCTTTAGTAAGAAATGTGAATACGGGTATCTGGGGCAATTATCTTGTAAATCGGTCCACAAGTGTGATCGTTATGTTTTGTTGAGTCAACTGCTCGGTTGACCGTGTGCTTGAAGAAAAAAAGTATGAAAATAATTTGATCAAGATCTTCAGCGGGGGATATGAAAACGATTTCTGGTGCAATTTTCCTGGAATTTCAATTGCTATCGCATGAGGGTGGTGAAAGTTTATTGAAGTGGTGATGACGCTTACAGGTAGAGGGAGAAAGTCAGTTGCGTTCAAAGCGCAACCGCATGTAGCAATTATGATCTATAAAATGTTGCAGATATTTGTGATATTTTTAATGTAGTTTAACAGCTAACCTGTTCGAAATAAATCTGATTCAGAAACTTGAATGGCTTTCTCCTTCTTTACGCTGCTGGTGTTGGTTGATATTATTCTTCTGTTTTTTTTGGACTCTTTATTCGTGTTGTTTCTCCTTGCTTCAAAATTCTCTTTTGTTTTCTACTGTGAGTCGACTGACTGCAAATTGTGATGGCAGATTTCATCTGCCTCGCAGGATCGGGTTGTAACCCTTCAATGTAGGGTGGAATTTTAGAGTTTCTCTAAATGACCAGGTAAATGTGGCATATTTGAACTGATGCATAAATCGGAGCGGCTTATGCTCAGGTATAAGCCCTGTTTCCTGCTCGTTATATTATGTTTTAATAACACCTCAATAGTCACCAGTAATCATATCATCATCCATCGAGAAACCAATCGATCCCTAAAAAGGGGCACACTGGGCAAAAGTAGGTGGCAGACAACAAAAAAACTTCCGGCTCCCACAATACGAACAATAAAGAGTTGAAGCACCGAGAGATTTAAGTCACTTCAGCTGCCCGACTACTGTCTTTGAGAAACCTGGACCAGCTAAAGTAAGACGCCGTTCACAATTTTGAGAATATGATAATGCTTCATCAAGTGTGAAATGAAATCAAACATAATAGTCAAGGTCAAGTGCGACAAGTCATCTTAATGAGGGCATTTGCGGCCCCTTAAGAAAACACTTCAGCTTTCAAAAACAAATGGTTACACATGTGTGTCCAGAGTGTCCAGGTTTCATAGAAAGGCCCGAGTCGTTGAAATTTTAACGACTTAGTGCCAAAACTTTGTCCACATTTTGCCGTTCAAACGACTTGCAGGCTACATAAAAATCTAACTCTTGTTGAACGATTATGAATAAAATGAAAACTTCATCGAACACATCTTAACGACTATCGGTGAAACGAATTTATGTTCTTTGTGTCAGGTTTAATACCTCTGCCAGAAGTTGAAACGTTCAAGGCCGATGCCATTCAGCAACCTCAAAACTCTTCTACTTATTGTTGTCTGTTTTTTAAAACCTGTAAAGAATACTAGAAGCTTCTGTTTTCCTTCCTACCCAGTCAAAAATCCAGGTGGTGGCGCCTGCGATTTAAAGGCGAGGAAGGCGATAATGAGCGTAAAGCGGGCGATAAGCCGTATCTCCCAAATCTCCGCCGGCTTATGCTCGTGCGTCGGGGTGTTAAAGACGGGCCATACCACGATCACCGGCGATAATTCGCCGGTGCTTTAAGACTGTTTGAGAACGAGAGGCCACCTGCCACTAACGACCATATTACGCTTGCAATTAACGATCATGCAATCGAACACGTACTTACGTTGATGCTTGATTGCATACATGTAGGAGCTGACATTCACACACATTGAGGCCCATAGACTATTACTCACATGATCTATGTCCTCATAAAGCTTATTATATGTATATGCAAGCCATGAAGAATTGACTGCTGCTATAGATCCGAAAAGATTAAGGTAAGTTCAATTCATGGCGTCCCATCTGAATGCTTGCAAATTCCATTGAACCTCTGTCAACGCTTGGTTATGTTTCCCATAGTAATTTTCAATTTGTTTTTATGTGTCTTACTATATACTTTTTGGAAACTTTATTTCCCATGATTCGGTTTCGAGGATATTTTACAAGTTTGGCATAAATGTTTCCATCTGAAATATAATTCTTCATCAATTGATGAATGAGTGAATAATTAATCACAATTGGAGAATTATATCTTTTTCCCAAATTCTAATAAACCATTATATGTATCCAGTGTCGGTCAACTTTTCATAAATTTTATAATGAAACTGTTCCAGTAAATAAATAGAAACAGCCAAATAGATTGCAACATTGAATGATGTAATTAAATTTAGCTCTCCGTATAATAAGTAGCCAAATGAATCCAGGTAAGATTGGTCCATGATTTATTGAAACCAAAAAGTAATCAATGACACGGACAAAAATAATTGTTTAGCAAAATTTGAAACCTCCAATTTGAACTTGAGAAGTTCAAGGTTCAGGCACTGCTTCCATGGTTTAAACGATATTAATCGCGAGCAAGTTGAGTTACTGAAATATTAGTGATTTTTTATTTCATTACATCAGTGTTCCTTTTGTGGATAGTAATGTAAATGATTTATATCCACACCATTCAAGCATAAAAGTGGTTATTCCTGAAGTTACTGGGTGAAAATAAGTTGTGTGGTAACGTCCTTAAATGGTTGAGCAAAGAGAACTCCGTAGAAGTCTGGGCGTCCGACTGGCTAAAGGAATGGTGTTGTGAACTGGAAGGCGTACGTTCGATCCCAATCAAAGTGCCTGGTTCTTCTAGCGAAGTATTAGAGGTAAATGAATAAGGGGAATCCTCGATTCTCTCAGCTGTATATTTCCGATGTTGTTGCTTGTACTGCTATGCTGGATATGTATACATAATCGTATTCAGTGTGGGAGTGCAGAGGCGATGATATGGGCGACATATGGTCCATTTTTTTAAATACACGTCGAGAGGCGGCCATGGACGTTCCGCCGGCGTTTGATGCTCGTAACGCTCGTGAATTTCGGCGACAGGGCCGCTTGCTGTTCAAGGGCGATAGGACGCTCTCAAAAGTGAACACTTCGCCAGCGCTGCGGTGAAGATACACCGGTGCCACGTCCCTTCATCCCTAACTCATCTCCCTTAAATCGCCGGCGCCATGGCCTGTATTTGACTGGGTAAAACCGAACTTTTTACAAACGTTTTTATAGGTCATGTAACCCTTTTATGATTCGTGTAATTGGTGTGAATGATGTTAGGTGCTAAAAACATCTAGATAAACTCATGTTCATAATTGTGTGCAGATTTACCATTGAACTTCTGGTAGTAAGAATAAAAATTAAGACTATTTATTGCTGCCCGCAAGTCGATCGTTACTTGGGTGGAAAGAGATGGAACCCAATATCCTCGATCGCAGTCCAAGGCAGGTAGTCAAGTCTGTAGAAGAGCTCCTATTAATTATATAAATGACTGTAGGGCTGGAAAAGATGATGAT
Organism: Hyalella sp. 3TK10; assembly: GCA_039513755.1. Classification (NCBI taxonomy): domain Eukaryota; kingdom Metazoa; phylum Arthropoda; class Malacostraca; order Amphipoda; family Hyalellidae; genus Hyalella; species Hyalella sp. 3TK10. The sequence continues at coordinate 5,965 of JALHKN010153100.1, forward strand.
GCGTAATGTATATCACTTATATAGTACCATTTTACAAATTATGAACAATTATACAAAATTTGGATACATTGGCATTCATTAAATATGCTGATAGTAATTAGGATCTCATTTTATCAAAACAAATCAATAGAAAGTATCTACACTATCGACTACAAAGATTGATGTACGGTGTCGATATTCAACATGGACTTTATCTTCTCAAATTGCGAAGTGCGTCTAGTTACTAAGTTCTTATCAAATAAAGGTACGATCACAATTTATCGTACGTAATCGATAGAATGTAGCTACATTATGGACTATAAAGAATGGCGCGTGTAGCTGATAATTATCTACTTGGCCTTCAACTACTCAACTCTTGAAGTACGTCTAGTTATTATGTTTATTTCACATAAAATTGCTATCTCGATTTATCGACATACTATCGTGGCTACACTATTGATAAAAATTAGTGCGAGAGACTTGTGTCTATTTGTAATTAAGGCGACTGCTTTTATTTGCTCTGGCCCGGGGCCTACGGCCCTCCAATGTCAGATTTTACCCAAAAATATAAATGAATATAAATTAATTGTTGGTTTTTGTTCATTAAGAACGTTCATTTGCTCATGTTAAACATTAATGGGTTACATTTTATACGTTTCATTACATTCTGAATTTAATTATTACTTAACGTTATCCATGTTTGAATGAATTCCTTAATTTATTTTTTCCCTTGATCGCCTTTGAAATAAAAATGCCGCAGAACAATTTTTCAGATGACTTACATACTCTGACGCTCGCACATTGGTTTTAATGTCTCAGAATGATTTGCACGGAACTGGAAATTGTCATGGGATGATCTCTCTCTATCTCAAAATAATAAAACCAATTATTAATTTCCATGGAAATGGAATAAGGACTATGAAATCAGCACAAAGGTACAAATTATATGTTCGACTAACAGAATAGAACTTCCGTCGAACCGAACCTAAAACCAGCGGCACTGTTGTGATTCTAACACAGATTAAAAACATGCGTGCTGCTACAGAGAAGCGATGCTTAGTATTATTACAAAACGAAGTGCACGCAACCAACATATGACATTAGCGGGCCGGCCAGCATGTGGCCTTAGGACACGATTAAAGTCAACCCATATCACAGTCCTCACACTTATATGTCTTGTTTTAAATCAATCGTATTACGACCTCCCTCTTCTCGATTCACGACTACGTCATCACGACTTAACGACCAGCATTTCAATATCACATCTATCGGCTTAAAGACATAACGACGTTACGACCAGCATATACATATTTATCGACAGAAAGACCCTTGAAACCCTTTAACAACGACTCTCGTTACTCAGTATGAAACCTAACACAGTGTGGGAAAAATGATCATCTTGACCTATATTTTGGCACACTTTACCTCTGGCCTCTGGTCGCTATGCACAAAAACATACCTCGAATAAAGACTCACGGATGTTAAATGCTATGTTTACGGCCCTCTATTTCTTTTTCATGGCGTTAAAGCTCCGAATTTCTCAGCTCTGAAATCTTATATGTGGCTCGGGAGGTAGATGAATTTCTCATTGCTCCAAACCTCTCAAACGATCTCAAATTTGAGAAAAGACGTCAGTAATTCCAAAAATGTTGCCAAGATCTAGAGGTGTTTTTGAGTCCAAAATGTGTTGCCAGATATGTTAGAATCTTCTCCGACCGTTAAATAGCAGCCAAAAGTAGGAAAGATTTTAATGTGTTCTTCAACTATTATCAGCCTGATGAAACACATCCAGGAGATTGAGATGAAACACATCCAGGATATCTTGCCAATGCTCTTTAAGATTGATTGCAATAATATTTTTCAAATTGTTGACCGTACAAATCTTTGATGAATATTTTTTTTAAACTGGAGACTATAGCCTGACAGAAATTTCCAGCTTGCTGACACATCTTGCATACGCTGCATGACTGCACCACTGCCCAATCAAGGTCTTCACAATTTTTGGGAGGTATTTTTTACGCAAAAAAGTTGCCAGAGATTCTAGTAAGTACCAACAAGACTAATGACTTGAAAAATACTAAATGAATAAACTTTGAACTATCACACTTTTTTCTCATTTAAGTCAGAACAGTAATTTTTTTATTGCAATAGAGACTTGGAGTATTGTTTTCATCATGGCCTCAGGAGCTGTGGAATACCGAACAATGGATTTTTGGGATGATCGCTGGACGACCGGAAAGACTGGTGAGCTGCCTTTCCCGGCTATTTTCGGGCTTGAAATCTTCTTCCTAACTATAATTGATGTGATTAACACTATTAGTGGCTATGAGATCAAGAAACTGGAATTATTTGTGACGAAACAAACTAACAAACAATAACGTTTTGCCAGAAGTTAAGAAATTTCGAAAATTTGAGCACCAATAGCTCCCATGTGAAGTATCTCTGATTTCTCCAAAGTTTCTCCCGTGTCACTGAGAAAGATTCTCCCAATGTGTTGCTAGCTCAATGCTAATAGATCAACACACAGGAAGACTTCACTTTAACAAGCCAATCCGTTCCGAGTGCTTGGTCGTTAAGTGGGAGACTAATTTACCTTAAGGCAAGAAAGAAATGGCTGAGCGGACAAACAAACGGACATTCATTTTTCCAGGTCTTTGACGGTTTTGAAGGTTTATAATACAAATTTCTCACGTTTTCTATCCAATTTTCTTTTTAATTTGTTTGTTGATCCGGGAGTTAGTTGAGCGGGCGTTCGTTGAGTGAGGTATTAGGTACTGTACTTCAGTATGGAATTTTTGATGCACGTATGCCTCTAAAAGTTGTCAAATCCTTTGGAGCCAGATTACTGTCATGCAGACAGTTAATAAGATTGTTAATGTCCATAGCCCGAATTCTGTATGATATTAAGTTATCTGTTTCTACCTCACATTTAAATAGTTATCTTGTAAATGTGATTTGTGTGCACTCAAAACCTTTGAATGTTGTTCAAATTTATTTTTCTATAATTTCTACCTTCGAAAAACATGATTATCACAATTTATAAACCAAATCATGATTTATGTTAGATAGCTACTTTGTTTACTCTCAATTAGGAATTCAAACACAGTGTAGAGGTATTTTGGACTTACATAACACTTATTGCTGACAATTGATTGTCTCACTTGAGTTAATTTGTGGACCAAATAATTCGACAAATTTGTCCACTTAATTATTTACTACCTCCCTAACATAAGTTACCATTTGCACATAGTCTCGCAATTTCTAGATAACGGTTCATTCATAACACCGCCTGCTGTGAAAAAGAAAATTATTGCTTTCCACTTGCATGATCGCAATGTCAGGGCATGTTTTTGCTGGTGCTTAGCCATCAGCTTCACTAGTTCACATTTTTGTCATTGATTTAATGAGAACCGATTCAAGATGTTATTTGATGCTTGCATTAAAATATTTATTAATTCAGCGTTTATGCACTTCTGCACAATGTTCAGAATGGCAAATAACTGACTTCCATCCCTGCCTGGTGAAGTACGCTAGAGAGCTGGGGCCGGACAAGAGGGTTCTTGTTCCTCTGAGTGGCAAGACACTTGACCTCCTGTGGTGAGTGTCAAGCAAAAAATAGAGAAGATAAGATAAGGAGATATCTCTGTGAAAATAAGTACGATAGAAAGAATGTTAAAAATTTTAGAAATTAAAGTGTCTTCCTACTTTCTTTAAATTATGATGGCAATGAGAAGTGGGGTCATTCAGCACCAAAATGACAGTAAACAATTTGTTTAGTTGAGGAGGAAATGCCATGTTAAACTACAGTGTAGAGAAGATGAATATTACCACCATGCTTAGGATGCACCCTTACCACCAAAACAATTTGGATGCCACTGATACAATTGCATAATTTTAGTAAGTGTTAAGTTTTGTTTGAGACAAAAATTCATGTGCTAGTAATGTTCTTCATATATCAACAAATATACCAACTTCTGAATGCATTCAGGAATAATATTGATGTTATTTAATCTGAAACAAGAAACCCATGACATAAATGGCAACAACCTGTGACATATATGAAACAATGCATGACAAAAAGAACATAAGGTAGGCGCCCTTAACAAATTGGCAATTAATCTATGAACAATGGGGTTAATAAGTGACATTTGCTCAGGTTGTACAAGGCAGGTCATCGGGTGGTGGGCATCGAGGGAGTCGAGAAAATCGTGCAGGAGTTTGGGGAGGAGCACAAGCTTGACTTCCAGCTCACCCGTACCGCTTATGGCAAGACCTATCAGGTACATCACTTATTGCCACACTTATTCAATTACTGTCGATATTACTAATTAATGCTACGGGTATTCGTGTTATGCGCATTTACTACCTTGATCGCATACTGTAATCAATTGCAAAATAATTACCTCATTACTGCTGTTGTTAATTTAGTACTAATATTTACTTCCTTGTTGCCTGTAATATTATTGCTATTTGCACTTACAACGTGTATCATTTATTACTCTACCTTTGAGTGCATTGAAAATACCTCTTTTGTCAATATTGGCCATGTGCCTTACCTATTGCCTTAGCTGGAAACTTATTTTCTTGTTCCCAAATAAGTTCATTATTCTCTTGATGATTGTTCACTAATACTGTTCATCACATAGCTTTTTTTCGCTGGCAAAAAAGACAAACATTCACAGAATCCAACTCGAATCAACCAACTGACTCACGAAACTTTTGGCAGTATGATTGACTTATTTTTAAATGTAAGTTTAGCTAAATTTTTCTTTCATGTCCGACCTTCCAAAGTAGTAAAATTTTTTACCCGTCGTCGTATAGCTTGTTCCATTTTAGTTTGTCTTCACCTGTGTCCATGATCGTGAAATTCCGTCGTTCACATTTCAGACGTCAGATAGACGGGTGGAGGACCTCTTCAGTTTTTCCATCTGTTTTTTTTTTTCGATCCTATTATCCTACTTTCCACATTTCAGACGCCAGATGGGCGGCTCCAGGTGGTGGTGGAGGACCTCTTCAGTTTGTCGTCCGCACAAATCGGACTTTTTGACGCGGTCTGGGACCGCGCTTCTATAATCGCCATCAACGTCTGCGACAGAGAGAAGTGAGAGATGGTGCCATATTGACGTGTGTTGTTCGTGCCTATTGCAGGCTTTAATTTGCGACCATCTTAGAACATTGTAGTATTTACTTGTTTATGTCCTGAGCATAAATTGATATTGCTGTTAGAGCGTTCTACATTAGAGCTTTGATTGCACAGGTACGCGGCGCTGTTGCTGGACCTGCTGGTGCCGGACTTCTGGTACCTCATGGTTTCCTTGGACTACGCCCCCATCCCCAATTTCAACGGCCCTCCTTGCTCCGTTAACCTTTCTCAACTCACCGCCCTGTATGGTGAGAGCGTCCTAATTTTGACGTCACAAATTTGTCAGCCAATAAATTACAAACGAAACCAGCAAATTGTGCATGTAATTACCAGGTGATGACCAATGTCAAAATTGTGATCACCGTCGAAGAAATTGGAATGCCCCGCAGCGAAGTAGTCACAATATATAAAGCACATCCGCAAAATTCTGTAAAACTTGTGCCACTTCCCCCACAGGCGAACCATTCTCGCAGTAACTGATTCATTTCCCACACAGGCGACAAGGCAGACTGCAAGATTCTCGAGTCACTCGACAAAACTGACTTCCAGAAGCTCCTACCACCAGGCGTTGAGGGTCTCTTCGAACGCTACGTCTTGATGACACCTAAAAAAAAAGTGGAAAAAGGTGTGGAACGGCTCATTGAAAATAATTGTTTTAAAACTTGTGTTGACGAACCAGAGTCCAAAATAGGTCACAACCCTCATTCTCGTTAGCGAGTAACCCTCCTGGAATAGTTATAACAGAACATGTGCGTGCTTGGAATTTTCAATTGAATATTGCACACTTTTTCTACTATTTCCGTGTTTAATTCGTAATTACTGGTGACAAAGCTTATTGGGTTTATCTGCCGCATGTTGGGTTGATTGGGCCCATTTGCCTAAACTTGGTTAGTAAGGAGCACGTGCCGGTAATTTTGCTCAGTCGGGACCGCTTAACACGGTGTGTAACAGGGTTAAGTGCTGAGGCGTAACAGAGTTAAGAGCTTAGGTGTGTAACAGTGTTGTGCTAAGGCGTAACAGGGTTAAGTCATAATGTGTACAACTGTCCACGCCTTCATTCAGGTGTCTTAAATGTCATGCTGAGTTAAGACTCAACTCGGTGCTTGCAGCTTGAACAATTAAGAATTTTCGAATGTTTTTAAATAAATTAAAGAGCGCCGACTGAGTCCATGCCCTAGTTAACTAATACTATCTATTACTTTGTTAATTAAGGGTTGACTGATTGACTTTGTTTGTTTATGTTCCTTACTTCTTTTATTAAAGACTTTCCCTGCCAAGCCAATATATTCATTTGTCTATAAGAGTATCTTCAATCAATCGCTCAGCCAAGGGCTGTCTGTTAACAATGATCTTGTCCCTTCATTGTGAATCGATCGCACGGTAAATGGCTGTCTGTTCATAATCTTGTTGTCCCTTCATTGTAAATCAATCGCTCATTAAAGGGTTCACATTGTTTTCCTCTTCTCAACAGTGAAGACTAGTAGATAGGGAGCATTCATTTCACCGTTTTTTAGGCCTAACGCGTTACCCTCACCCCCTCCCCCGCCCTCCCCTCACTTACCCTCACCTACCCTCACTTACCCTCACCTACCCTCACTTACCCT
>JALHKN010153500.1:0-12055 GCA_039513755.1 Hyalella sp. 3TK10
GCCCTAGCTTGGGCTCCATTAAGGAGTGTCGCTGGTGTGGTGATGACAAGGTCCTACAGGCAGGGTGGGCAGTCAGGCTCTGATATTTCAGTCGTGATTCATAATCTCATGTATTATTGTTTAAATCCATTATCGTGTTATCTCATCCGAAAAAACTGTATACTATTGTCTTTTACTCCATTAGAAACTTTTATAACGGTAGAACAGATGTGCGTCTCTAAACCATTTTGTTGTTTGACTCGCACATTGCTTTTCGTATCAATACGTATTTACACAAAATAAGCGTCTCCATCTTTAAACGTCAAAGAAATACATATAAAGAAGCGAAATTTTTTAAATAGTACTTTCTCAACGTTAAACCAATTTTGAAAAATGAAAACGAACCTCATGTGTTTCTAGTGACAACTAAACTAAATTCCCGAGCATTGAATTACTTTAATTGCACTTCAAATTAAAACCTTCCAAGCAGATTTCCTCTCCATCAGAAATTTGTAAGAACTATAAACAAATAACATCTAGCAACAGCTGTTATAAAATCCCTGGGATAAATTTATGGAATTAAAGTATTACCATATTAACATATTTGCTGGCATTGGTTTAATAAAACCAATTGTTGATAGTGCTGATAATTACCGAAAGAAAAAACATTATTGGCTGGTAAAAAGCTTTAACGTTTTTATACATGAAATTCAAATGCATTTTTGAATCAGTATTTATATATAAAAGGATTTAAAATGCCCAAAAAATGATGGTCATTATGAACGTGCAGATATCATTCTTCGATCCTCTAAATTAAATCAATAATAATTGGTTCGACGAGTGTTGTATTGTTGCGTTGAATAAGGCATGAATATTGAAACCTGTTCATGTAAACAAGATAATCCTTAAGCCATTAATATAAACCTTAATTTAATGTTCTGCATTGCAGAAAAAACTATTTCATCCAACTCCACTGGTCTTATGCTTAATATTTAACTAAGTTTTGAATGTATGACTTGAAATCTGAAAAGATGGTGCGTAAGAAAGTTTATCAATGATCAATATAGATGAACATTTTTGTCTCTTGAAATTTAATTTTAAATATTTTCAAAGCACATTCTGCGTTAGGCCTAAAAATAATGTTGACAGACACTTGCGCTTCTATCCGCAATTAGAACGATAGATTACCAGTTCAATAAGACGAATATATACCGGTTTATTTCCTTCACTGACATTGGAAAGCAGATTTGTTTCCGGAAATTTTTTGAAGGTAAATTCTTTTTTTATTTTTACTTTAAGGGGTCTAAAATTTTTCTGTTCTGAATATAGAAGTGGAGATTTTTAGAGCCACAATTTTTGTATGACTTCCAAATCGGCAAAACATCCTTGCCAAGTAAGCGACCTCAAGTGTTCCCGTCAATGTTCGTTGCCACAGAACACAGCTGCTGCATCACCACGTTCGGCCTTTCAACATAAAAAACACATCTAAAGGTCCAGATTTGAATAATTTATGACGTGAAGAGTACTCGACGTGCGGGGTCATAAATTTATTTCAAGACCTTCAACTGTTCATTTTAGCTTGCCATCGTTGCGAGAAGAACCGTTCCTGATTAAGTTTAGAGCTAGAACGATGGAATATTTCTTATTTTTTTTATTAATCACGGCAAGAGTGTGGCTTCTTGGTGCTTTGTCTAGGTCTGAAGTGTGTATTTGTAGGTTCTGTTTCATCCTTCACTCAGAGTCAAAATAGAATTAAAGTTTTCTATGAGTAGTGTAAGGTTGAAGATCCTCTGCTCAAAGTAATTCGAAGTTATATGATCTCCTTTGGCAAATCATGATGGCAAGCGCGCAATGAACTCGTACGTATGAAAAAAAGGAGAGCGGGAATTTTCATTATATTGGTTATTTTTGTCGGTTGAGTTCCGATGAAAAAGGCACGTCGTTCATCTTGGGATTTGTAGGATTCGAACTCTGATTTTGACTTTAATAATGTTTGTGTTTTTTGTCTATCTCAAGTGAAAATAAGACAGCAAATTTCAGAGGAGTGCTGCTCGTATTTTTTAAAAACATTGAAAAAGTGACGAAATTTAACAAGCTCAATAAATGATTATTATTAATTTGAATACAAAATATTGAATCGTAATAATTTTTCATACGAAAGCTATCCAAACTATCCAAACATGCACGCAAAAGTTTAAAATTACTCGGAGTATTACTAAAATTTAGGATTCATCAATGACAACAAAACATTACATTCCTCAGCAGTCGATCCAAGAAAATATGTCACGAAATATTTGTAACGGAACCTACAGAGTTTTTTCGAACCCCAGTCTCACGTTCCTTCAAAAAAGTTCTTTCAGTCAGCTGTGCCTTCAAAACCGTATTCTAAGTCATCCGTGCCTTCATAACAGTTCTCTCAGTCATCCTTGCCTTCTAAACAATTCTTTCAGTCATCCTTGCCTTCTAAACAATTCTTTCAGTCATCTGTGCCTTCAAAACAATTTTCTCAGTCATCCGTGACTTCAAACTATACTCTCAGTTCTCAATGACTTTAAAATATGTTTCCCAGTCTTCAGCGTTTTTAAATAATTTTTACTAGTCCTCTGTGATATATCCGTCTTTTCCTTCAAAAAATATCTCCCAGTTTTGTATGTCGTCAAATCATTTCTCCCATTTCACAAGCCGAGCCAAGCTAAGGCTCAGCGTTGCGTTCTTTGATCCAGTGAGTATCGAGCGAAGGTAATAAGTCGCTTTGAAACTGTTCAGTTTGATTACATCTCGCTCGAGTATCGCTCGGCATGGCATATCAAAGCCAACGCTGCAGCAGCTCTCTGATGCCACCCTTTCCGCTCCTCGTCAAAATCACTTTTTTTCCTGCTATTAACATAACAAATTGTAGTGAGAATAGCTCCGAAGTTTGCTTTGCTAATGTTCAAACGAGAACATGAAAAAACGCTTTCGACTGACAGTTCAAACACAGATATGCTGGGCGCTTCTGAGCTAGAAATCACACAATAATATTCTGGGCCTTTCAACACGGGGAAAAATGTTCATAATCGCAAAGATTGAATAACCTTCTATAAAGGGTTTTGCGATGTTATTTGAATTGTCAATGCTGACAGAAATGGGCCCTAGACATTCGAATCATGAGGCAAGGATTGAACTAATGACAATGGAGAGCTTCCAAAAAACTTTAAACAATTGAAGCTTTGTCCAAATCTTTAAAAAAAAATTCTTCTGTAACACTTTCGTTTATACAATTTTCCCAAGTAACATCCAGGACAGAAACTCTCCCCAGCAACAGCAACATCAGCGAAAGAAACATCCCTTCTAGTTAGGTTTCTACTCATTATAATCCTATCCAATAACATTCTCCCTTAGCTACATCTTCAACAGCAACAATTCTCCTCAGTAACATCCCATCCAGTAAATTGGACGTCATCAAGATGTCATCAAGAGCGACACGCAGACCGATGCGTAATCACCTCTGTTTTAGGGTGGTACGTGCTATGTTATCGGCGCCAGATTCACGCTATTGAAGCCTTGCTGATGATTGTAGAAGCGTTCAATCACCCCTGAATCAAGTAAGTGATCTTTTGATCAGTTAATGGAACTCACCACAAGATATACAATCATAGATTGAATTTCAATCATAAATAATATATTTCACTTTACTAACCCGTCTCCTTGTTTCAATATATTTGAAAAGTTTTTTAAATTAAATTTTTTGATGTGGTTCCGATAAAAATATCGTATTATGTCGTAGTTCTTCTTGCTTCATCCTAAAAACATTTCAAGTCACTGGATAAAACATGAAAGATAGTTTCAATGACCAATTAACGACCACTGAAGATTTTAAAGTGCAAGCTCCAAAGAAGAAACGTGCGTGCGTGCTCCACGCATGCAGCTCCAATTAATAAGAAGAAAGCCGCTGGGCTTTTGGGTCCTGTTATACAGAGGGAAGAAAAAGGTCAAGTTGTGGTATGAGTGGCGGTTTACGCCTCATTCTCGCAGCTTCTTGCTACTATGCTGCTCTGGCAGTAAGCCACATCAAATTTCTATTATTATTAACACAGTGTACTTATCCTGTTTGTGAAGTTAATGCACGGAAACTACGCTGCAATGACGATTTTTAATTATTCATCATTAAAACAGTACACTAGAGTTGACAGTGGTATTGATACACTTAAATCAAACATAACCATGCTCATTGGTCAACCATCAATGAAAAGTTTCACGGGAAAACGACGTAATTCGTATCGTGGGTTGTAAATGCAAAAATTAATATTTTGTAATCATCAATAATTTTGATTTCTACCATCTCCTAGATAACACAATGCCAATAAAATCAGAGCATAACAAAAATCAGAGCAAAAGAAAAACTCACTTTGATTAACACCATCACATCACGTCTTCGATGAATAAAATAATATAAAAACTCAAGTAAAAATCATTTTTTGAAATTTGGATAAAATAAAATATCGAAGTGAAGCCAGTTATTTCTGTCTAGTTATAGAATATTTGCTGACGAAAAACAATTCTCTGTCAAGCCTTGCTCCTGCTTTACCGCGTTCAACAAATATAAAGTTTTAACTCGCAATTAACGTTTTCCGAAATACCTTTGAAGAGGATTTTTCGAGGCCTGAAATTATCAAGAGAGAAAGAATTTTTCTGCCAACCTCCTCATATTCTAGTGAAACAAGGGCCTAATTTACATGCTCTGCCACAACAGCCTGTTCTGACGGTACTCTGTCTCGTTTCAGTGTTCCCATCTTCAGGTCTTAACAAGAATTTCCTTTGAAAAATAAGACTTCAAATTAAGGCTCCGTTCTCATTTTCCACGCTGGAAAAATTTGGCTTACTACATAACATATTTTCAGGAAAAGATTTATTAAGAACCTTTCATTTTTTGAGTGTAGAGCATCCTAATAAGCATAATTTTATATTTTTGCGGGTGAGAATATTTTTGGCCCCTGCCCTGTTTCACAAAACCCAAGTTCCCAACACTTTATTTTGTCTGTAGGCATTTTAACATGGTAACGTCAAGTAACGTTACTTCAGAAATAGGATGAAGATGTAAATGAGTCAGTATTCGGTGAATGTTCAAAGGGTCACTACAGTTTATAAGCTTCTGACTTCTATTTCTTAAAACTATCGTGTGTCCTACCTTTCCATCGATCATGAATACCTAAAATTTGGTGAAATTATTTTACCATCGCCTGTGCATTCACGCCTAGAACTTACGTTATCACTGCAAAACATTCGAAGCAGTCGGAGAAAAAATGAAGTGTTAGGTATTTTTACACTAGATTTACGCTAGAAATTATAGAGAAACGTTTTGAAAGAAAGAAATAATGAGTGTTTGATGATGTGACAGGAGACCACTGTTTCTTTTTAAACAAATGCCATTCAATTTACGCTTACGATCGATGCATCAGCAATCGAATGACGCACTCAGAGGCCAAGAATATAGACTATAAATTTCTTTGCAATGGAACCATTCTTCCGGCTGATCCGAAATGAATGGATTGGTGTTATTGATCAAAGAGCTCTCCCTGATTGCAGGCATTTGTTTGCAGCCAGCATTCAGGGCTCAAAATAAGGTGCGAAACACACGCTATTTGCAAAATATTACATGTCCCCTGAGCCAATTGAATTATTTTCTTTTTTGTATGACAGGGGTAAACATTTAGGCATTTTATTTAACTCCTAATATGTTCAATAATTAACAATTTAAAAGTGAAGACCAACTTGTTAATTGAAACATAAAACTTCTTCTCCCAATATATATAAGTTCTCTTAAGTGGGCGTTTCCTAATAACTTTGAGGCACATCTGACAACTTTGCTCAATTAAAAATTGAGCTAATTCGTAATTTTGCAGGAGTAAATGGTCAATAGTTAAAGAACGTTCCTTAGAATAAACGAGCATGGTACAGCTCTGTTTCATACTTGCCCGGGCGCAGTCAGCATCAGAAGTTCGATTTAGGAGGTGTCCTTAAGAAAGTCATAAAGGTTTAGTTGGAGAGCAATTTAAGGGGCGAGTGTGCCCATCGCTGGGCTTTACTGCCCCGCTAATGGCTTAATGAAGTGCTATTCTCTGAAACTCAATTTTGACCGCTTTGCAGACCTGCTCGTCTTACCTTGCGTGCTGCTGGCTATGATACGCACGCTGCAGTCGGTACATTTGGGGCTTGAAGAGACACGCTCTCAGATTAATGGCTCATGGACGGCAGTTCATAGGAAAATAAGTCAAAATCGATTTAAATCTCTGTAAAAGTTAAAAAACTGGTCATGATTGTCATCTTCTAAGGAGAATATATTTATTTTATCAATGCTATTATAATAGATTCCACTATACCGACAACCATCAAATTAAGAAAGCTGTTAATTAATGTTAACGGTATAAACAACCTAATATTGGAGTCATAAGGATTTTTTTTTAGAAAATTCAAGCCTAAAACACACGATGTGCTGCTCAACTTCTGGGGGCTGAATAATAGCGAGCTTGATATTACTCGAATGTTTGGCCAGAATTAATGAATTAAAACAATAAATTATTGACCAGTAAATTAACAAGCAGCTTCTGATAAGCTGTAATTGATGAAATTTTGTTTTTCGATGCAATCAATTTGTTTTGAACAAACATAAATTTATTATCGATGAACCGGTCTTCTTACGTTTCAATCGATCTGTTAATTTTCCAGTTGTTCCTAGCATTGCCATGGATGATGGATAATTATGGTAATTAAAATCAGTTTTTAAAATCAGTTAAAATTAATAAAACATCAGTAGATGTTTTAATAATTTTCCGCATTTTAATATTGTAATTTACATCATCAAAGTATAAATAAAAGAACAGCCAGAAGCTGGAAGTCAATCAAGTTTTACAATCCCTGAGAAATGTTTCGCAATCATCTTGCAGTGCCGAATAATTATAGTCTCCGGATAAGTCTCATATCATTTCCAAAAGAAAGTTAGATTCAAGAAAGATTTTTCATTACCTCCTTATTGCACTTGTCTCTGAATGACGCCCTTATGTTCAAAATACCCAGATTTTAATTGTATCAGAAGTTGATCAATACGAAAATATTCTTTCATGTTTCTTCATAATTTTTATCGAAAATAGAAGTTAGTCTGATGATGATTTTTCATTATACTCTCGACCTTGTTCATTTAGGGACGCCAGGTCAACGATAAAGCGAGGGTTCGTGTAGCGTGATGATTATGGCATTCAAAGTTGGGGCATCAAAAAAATTAAAATTTTTCTTCTCATATCGCAGTAAAAAAAATAATTCATCGTTTTTCTTTTTCCTTCTGTCTTCGAGGAGGGCTTGGCATATGCCCATGCGGGGGACAATGAATCGACGGGACTAAATTGCAGGCCGCCCACGTCATTTCAGGGTAGATTGATGGGCTAATATTGACCGGCCTCGGCAACCTCACTCAATTCCCGTCATATTGGCTAGACTTGAATATTTCACCATTATCTCGTAATTATATGCAAAAGTTTACCCATTGAACTGGGAAAATATCAGAGTATGGGAGACGTAATCGAGCCTCAAGCCGATGCCTCGAGAGCGCGCCGGCTTACACGCAGCCCTTTATTGGGCAGAGCTGCCTGAAGTATGTTCTTTAAAATTGAAAAATACCTACTGTTACCATGCATTCACTAGATTTCAATTGCTTATTGAAGTTTGAATGTATTTATGTTCTCATTTAAATTTCTTGAACAGTGTTATTCATTTAGTGGCCTAATTAGAAGACAAATAATCGGAAGTAATCGTTGACCGATCAAGGTTGATTTATCGATGACACTGTCAAGGAATGATGTGAATAATATACTTAGGTCATAGAGTATCACCAGGAGTTGTGACTTGAACTGTTTAGTGAGATATTTCACGACCTCAAGCTGAATTTTTCGTGTTTCGGGTTAAAATGTTTCACGCAAATTATACCATCACTTTTAAAATTTGCCGACATTTATCACAGAAATATTTATATCCCAACATTAAAGTAAGGATCGAATTGTACGTGTAATTTAAGATTTATTAAACAAGCATTTGTAATTTATATAAGCACATTAGAGTTTAAAACAGTAATTTGAAGTGGTAAAATTGACTTGCAATAAAATATTTTTATTTTGTTAGGGTTTTCACATGCTAAAAAACATTCCTTTGAGCATGAAAATTGGTGCACGGTATTTGTTTGTATTTAAATTGCTATTCTGCACACGGTCCTGGTGATTTAGGGAATCAAACCATAAAATTCTCATGAAAAATACTAGATATTTATAATTCTAAGGGGTCTGCTCCCTACCGTTTATTGACTCCGACAAACGAACCATTTTTGCTTCGAGTATCATGCAATAACTCGGGCAGAACCAAGTCTTCTCTCAACTCTTAATTACTGTAGAACCGACGTAGAGTTGATTGCAAAAATTATTCAATTGTTCTTTAAATAATTTGAATATAACTCATTTTCAAACACACTTTGTTTTCTATAACTTTTTGGAGCAAGAATCTATTGAAGTTAATTATGACCAACTGAAATTTTAAAATAAAAGTTACATACACTGAACAAAGGCATGAGCTTCAAATTGTACAACAAATCGTCTATAAATCAGAGTAAAATAATCAAGTGTTTCATACACAGTCACATTTTACAGAAATAGAGTTTTTTCTTATATTCTGACTGGATGGACATTCAGTTGAAGGTCCTATTGTGTACATTTTTTAATTTCTTCCCCTTCAACTGTAGCGTCGTCATTGTTAAATTTGCGTAAGATTTTGAAAAATTTCGAAAGGAGAGAAATAGAATCACAATAATTTTTCCATTACTTATGAACTATTAGGAGAATGTTGAATTGAGTAGCTATAGTTAGCTCAAATTAAATTCATAGACAATTTTAATTGTACGTGGGATTTGAATTCTCACAAATTTTATGCGAAATTTTTTTGCGGCTCATGTCCATACTGCACTGGGCTCAGTCTAAACGTAGAAGAAGATACAACCTATAACTTTGGAAATTGGTTCGAACGATCGCATCGCGGTGAGTATTTTAAGAAAAATTACACGACTTAAGATCAGAAGAACCAGTAGGGAGATTGAAGCTAGCCAATGGCATGGTTTTTATGCCGCAGTTCATTCAAAAGAGCTTCGAGTGCACAATTTGTTCGGTGGTGGCCGTATTCTTGCTCTATGATGGAACGAGCCACGCTTGTGATTTAGGCTAAGCCATGAGATTTATCACTTGACCTCGCGTCAAATTTATGGTGCGCTGTACCGGATTCATGTTTCAGGATTTATAAAGACTGTTATCCTCACGAATGGATTAAATGCTGCTGTTATTGCTGCGGCCGCTGTCAGTGCTGCAATGAACGCATGGTATGTTAGATAACGCGTGCAACTAAATTAAAAATCCGCACACATTAACTATTATATACCTTCTTTAATATTGTTCTCTTTTGTCGGTGAAAATGTGGACACGTGTGAAAAAGTCTCCTGAATTGAGTAACCGGAAAGTCAGGGCTAAGAGGTCATTTCAATGTTTGTATTAAATAAAATCGACGGCGTATACATAAATTAGAATCAGTGTGCCATTTGTGCAATTTACATGGATTGATTCAATTCAAAATGGACTTTTGATCCGAGTATCGCACAATTTTGCATAGGTCTGTGAAATGCAAACTAGGCCAGTAAATTTGGAATAGATCAATTGTGCTGTATTCCAATATTTGTCTACACGTTTATCAGAATAACTTGGCATTTTGCAGATTTAAAAAAACATAACTGAGACTTGATTCATTTGTAGAGTGTTTGCTCAACCAAACATCATCATCAATCTGCTTCTTCTACAGAGGGCGAGAATGAATTGTTCAGTGTCCGTTACTGTGGGCATTGCCTCATCCCGTGTATAAATACGAACCGTATGGTGTATAAATTCGAACCGTATGGTGCCTAAATGCGAACCGTATGGCAACACAGTAAAAACATACTGACCAATTGAAATGTAAAAAATAAAACATGATATACACAGCAGAAAAAAATGTAAAAATGACAATTCAGTTTTGCTGTTTTCTTATCATTCCCATGAGTAACGTCGAGCAACGTTATCTGCTGACACAGACAAATGAAATGCGCTTGCAAAGTAAATGAAAATATGCGAAGGATAGATACAAATGAAAAACAATTATTTGTGCAACTCTATATCCTAGCCACTCCTAAGCATGAGTCACTTTCATCCGAAAAAGGTAAATAGTGGTAAAAAAAACTGTCCCGAGTGGGGTTGGCTCATATAAAAAGAGCTAAGAATAAATTCATAATTTATCAACATCAAACTCAACTTTGTTTCAATTCAGAACTAGTTCATTATAACAGTTTGATAAACAGCAACAGGCATCTCTCAGTTAAAATTAGCAGCAGGTATTAAGCCATACCGGCACCAAACTAGAGCAAGAAATTGGCAGCAAGAGAGCTGGGAGAAGGTACTACATGTCCGCTTTAGAGCCAGCCCGAGAAGGCTGTGACAAGGTCATATGGTTGGGCCCTGAACTCCGGCTTCAGTAAGTTCATTCCTGCCATAACCCTGCTGTATCCCTGCCCTGCTGATATGGCCGCCTCTCGACGAAGATATAAAAAAAAATTCTGCCGTACGTATATCGCCGAGGTGCCGCTTCTGCACTCCAACAGGGAATGTGTACACGTTCTTACGGCTTTCTATATATATTCAGCATAGCAGTACATCTGCAACGACACCGGGAATTTACATCAGACATTACTGAGGATACAACCATAGACTTGCCTTTTAGTGTCCGGCGGAAAAAAACAGCAGAATTCCGAGATCGAACCCACACCTTACGCATCACAACACCGAGTCAAAACTAAGTTGACATAGCAGACGCCAACAAAACTGTCTTTATCAACAATTTAACGACGTGACACATGACGATTTAGCTGTACACTTATTTTTGTTTTGTTTATGTGCATTTTCGTTACTTCAATAAATCACGAACCAATCTTACCTTGATTCATGTGCCTACTTATTTTACTGGGAGTTAAATTAAATTTAATCATTTAATTTAGCAATCTATTTGACATTTTTTTTCATATACTGGAACAGTTTCACGATGAAATTTATGAAAAGTTGACAGAATTATGAAAAAAGGTGTTGAAGTCTTTATTTTGAAGCAGAACCCTAACATTGACGTTGGCGCTCTCGCCCTGATCTGAGTCATGAACACAGTCAGTGGACTGATGATCTTCATATTCTAAGTTCAACGACGCATCAGTTTCGATAGGTAATACACCCGAAATTCACTAACGTTACTACTCTGATATTTGTTCGTCTGATACTTACTAGTAACGGTACATGACAAGCTAGCCTTATCGTGATTAATAGTCATGAACTTCCTGCCAAAATCTATCACAATTTCGTTTGCTGTCAGGAAATTAGCCCCTATGATACATCAATAAGGCATCTGACTTTGTTTAACCACAGCAAACGGCATTACAATTTTTGACTCATGGCTACCTTGAGAAAGTTTCAAATTTATAATTCCCAGTACAGGCGTTTTGGTCTTATCTATTCCAAACAAGATCTGTTCAGTATCCCAGATTGTAATACATCCTCTTTTTGCGATCTCCTCGGCAACACAATAACTGATCAAATTGACTTGGGATCCTGTGTCTATCAGAACACAAAAACTAGTTTCCCCCACCCAAGCTCCGCAACGAGACATCGAAATAGGTTCATGCTGGCACTCTAATTTTACTGGCAATATAGTCACTCTACTACATCCTACACTCTCTATAATTAACTGAAGATTCTTTAGCAGCTGTGTTGTATACAATAGGCACCACTTATGCACGTTTATACACAATAAAAACTGAAACCAGCCGTATTTAAACACAAACTTCCCAGAACTTGTGACATCTACTGTTTGAACGAGTTCAAGGGGCGATTTGCATCTTGAGGCGAATGGCATCTTGCTAGCTGCTGTACGTGTTCCACTCCCCTGCCCTCTAGCTCCAGCCCTCTCCTTCCTTCTCTTTAGACCTTCCCCTCCCAGCAGAGCA